>JAABKJ010007545.1:124882520-125131116 GCA_011634705.1 Andricus grossulariae | reverse complement strand
TCTCGCACCCTGTCTCGGTCTTCCTCTCTCGCCGAGAGGATCTGAAGTGTGTATGCCCGTCACGATTCGTCCCCGAGGCACATTTTCCTGCGTCTCCTTGCAAAGGGATCCTGGACCAGGTGGAACACTGGAAGAATCGTGTGAAATTTAGTGAAAATGTATTAGACAGTGTCGTAAATAGTCCCATACTAGGACTGACCGGTGGATTCTGAAACAGTGACTTGACTGAGTGGGGGCGAGTCGCCATCGATTTCGTTTGAAAACCCTCCTTTCGTGACCGAAACCTACCCGGCGAAACGGGCAGAAAGTTGAGGATAAATCCGGACAATGTATTTTTGATGAGGGTTTTTGAGAGTGGATGGTGTGGACTGAGGAGGGATTTTATTTGAGAGGAGTGGGGTTTTTCGGAATTTGGGGTGGGGACTTGACACGAGGTCGGAGTGACAGTTTTGGTGGATGAGAGAGTTTTTTTCATGGGGTTGATGATGCTCTGACAGGAAGGGAATATCAGGAGAAGAAAGTGTAAGTCGTTCAAAAAAATATATGTTTTTCGAAATTCATCAAAGGGTAGACATATTTGATCAGTAAAATACACTGAAATAAATATATTAATACATTTTTACAACCTCAAAGTGACTGGCTTAACATTGCAGTAGGTTCGGCTGCGGATTGCGACAAAAAATTCAATTTTCAGTTAAGAATAAAAATTATTACAGGATCCCTCTTCATTTTCTACCTCTAATTTGAAATTGAAACAGGCTTGGCTGCGGATTGCGACAAAAAATTCATTTTTCAGTCAAAAATAAAAATTAAGACAGGGTTTCTCGCAATTTTCTAACTCTAATTTGAAATTGGAACAGACTCGGCTGCGGATTGCGAAAAAAGCAATTTTCAGAATCGAAAGATTACGGTATCGGATTTTTTTTTCGTGATTCTGGGAGAAGTAAATCTCAATCTTTTTCATATATTCGGTGCATCCTTACGCATTTGAAAGGACGCATGCGTCTGAAAGGTTTACGCGAGATATCGAGTAACCGTGAATGAGAAACCCTGTAAGGATCGACAATCCCTGATTCCCCGGGTTTTCATATATTCCTTCGAGGTGAAGGACGCCCAGCTATCGTTAAATTTTTTACATATAGTTGAATGCAAAATAGAATTTCGTCCATGGACATGTCGAGAGGGAAATTTAAAGTTTAATTTTAATCAACGTAACCTAAAACTGTCCGAAAATTATTCAACTTCTTGGAAATTTAATGATTTTTAAATAAAAAATTTCAATTTTCGACGTAAAACACTGAAAAAATCCGAAATTCTTCAAGGATTTGAGTTTTATTATTTTAAATAAAAATCATGAAGCTAATAATTTTCTGTTGAAAAAAAAATCAGGTGAAATCCTGATACAAAAAACACATCTACGAAGATATATTTTTTTATTTTTAACGTTTTTTATTTTTTAATCAAAATTAATCACAGTTGCTTAATAATCTAATTCATTATTATCAGAAATAATTATAAAAATAATAAATTGTATGTTATTAACCTTTTGGAGACAAAATTGTAAACAATTGCAAGTGATATTTTAAACAGTTTAAAAATAAAAAAATGCCCGTGCGCCGTATTTTAAAATCAATTTTTTTTCAATAGAATTTTTTGTTTAAAACTCGAATTTTTTAACGCGATTATTGTTTTTTTTTCTCATGCAATTTTTGAATTAAATTATAATATTAATATTAGTACTTATTAATTAACATCTTTACTTCAGAATTAATACATAACATTTTTGTATAGACAATCAAGTCGTTGCAAAAATATAAACAACAACAATGTCACAATATTATTCAAATATTGTAAATATTATTTGAAATCTAATGATTTATTATTAACAATAGCAATTTCAGACAAAATACACTGACAATATATAACAAAAAATTATTTAAGATTGTAAATATTCTTTTAAACTTAATTTTTTCTGTTTAAAATAATATATTTCGCGTGAAAAATGTTAAAGTAACCTAAATTAGTTCAAAAATTGTACATTTTCTTTAAAATATAATTTTTAATTAAAAATTCCAATTTATGACGAAAAACACTAACATAATCCAAAATTGTCAGAATAATCCAAATATTGTTCAAAGTGTTATGATTTTTGATTGAAAATGTCAATTTTCGATGTAAAACGTCAACGTAACCTAAAATTGTTAACAAATTATTAAACTAATTTGAAATTTAATTATATTTTAATATAAATGTTTATTTCCGGCGAAAAATAGTAACACAATCCGAAATTCTTCAAGCTTGTACATTTTTTTATTTCAAATCAAAGTGTTGAAGCTAATGATTTTTTGTTTAAAAATACAAATTTCAGGTTAAACACGCGAACATAACCCTAAATTCCTTGAAAATTGTAAATATTCTTTTGAATATCGTTGAATGAAATCTAATGATTTTTGTATAAAATAGCCGATTTCATGTGAAAAATGTTAATATAACCTGAAACTGTTCAAAAATTGCAAATCTTGCTCGAATTGTAATGATTTTTGTTTTAAAATACTAATTTTTGGCGTAAAACGAGAACATAACCTAAAATTGTTCAAGTTATAATGATTTTTGGTTTCAAATACGTAAAATACCAATTTTTCATGTTGAACGCTGACGTAACCTAAAATTGTTTGAAAAATATGAACTTTTAAAATCAAATGATTTTGGTTTAAAATTTCAATTTCCGCTAAAAAACGCTAAACAAAACCAAAAAACGTAAATTGTTGCAAATGTTTGAATCTTTGCAATCCAATAATTTTTATTTAAAAATACCTCATGCGAATTTGGAAATATTTGTGCTTTTTAATACACTGGTACGGTTAAGTTAAAACTTTCAAATTGCCTAATAATTTATTCTAAATATTATACATCTTTTATTTTAGTGCTTTTGGCTGGAAATTAGTTGTTTTGTAATAAAAAAAAATTTAGTATAAAATCAGAACGTTTCGTAGACTTGAATTTTTTAAACAATTGTAGGTTATGTTGGCGTTTGAAACCGGAAATGGGTATTTTTAAACAGAAATGATTAGATTTCAAAAATTCAAACGTTTTCAACAATTTACATTTTTCGGTTTTGTTAGCTATTTTACGAGAAATTAAGATTTTAAACCTAAATCATTAAATTTCGAAGGTTCATGGTTTTTGAACAATTTTAGGTTACGTTAGAGTTTCATCACATAAAAAATTGGTATTTTACGTAATTCAAACCTAAAATAATTATAATTTCTACAAGATTTATAACCTTTTAACAATTTTGGATTATTTTAGTGGTTTCAGGCGCAAATTTTTATTTTTAATTAAAAAAAAATTATTTCAAAGAAGGCTTATAACTTTTAACAATTTTGGGTTATGGTAAAGCTTTTCACCAATCATTGGTGTTTTAAAGCAGAAATCAGTATCATTTGAAAAAGATTTATAATCTTTTAACAATTCTGGATTTGCTTTAATGGTATGATAATAATAAATATAATAAAGATTTTGAAGAAGATTCACAAATTTGAACAAATCTAGGTTATGTTGTCGTTTAACGCCAAAAATTGATATTTTAAAATAAAAACCATTAGATTTTCTATTCTGAACAATTTTTTGCTATGTCAATCTTTTTGACAGGAAATTATTGGCATTTGTAATACAAAAGTATTTGTATTTAAGTGTTTAGCCAGAAATTTGTTATTAAAAAAAAATGATTCGATTAATAATTTTTGTTGAAAATAACAAAATTTACCAGCTTGAAGAATTTCGGATTGTATTAAGTGTTTTTCATCGGAAATTGAAAGTTTAATTACAAAATCATTATATTTCAAAAAAAATCCGTAAGTTTCAACAATTTTAGGTTACGTTGGCGTTTTCATCGAAAATTAGTATTTTTAAACAAAAATCATTATAACTTGAACAAGATTTAGAATCTTTAAACAATTTTGGACTATGTTAGTTTTTTTCATCGGTATTTTTAAGTCTAGACCTTATATTTTAAAGAAGATGTACAATTTTGGGACAATTTTAGGTTATGCTAACATTTTTTTACCGGAAATCGGATTTTTTAAACAGAAAAAAATCAGGAAAAATTCAATCACATTTTTTTTTAATTTACTACCCAAACAATGTTCAACTATTAGATTTAATTAAGAAAATACGATTTTTTTTACATTGTAAAAAAATAATTGTTTTAATATGTGTAACGTATTTAAACAATCAAAAATTGTTTTAAAAGTCATGATGGATAATAAATTGTCCAGTAGTATTTATTTGTATTAAAGAAGACGGCAGAAAATGCTGAAAATTAACAGTAATACATAAAAATGTAGTTTTTTAAATTTTTGGGTCAAATTTGGGATGGGGGGGGGGGATTTCTCATGTTGAATATATGGGATTTCCAAGTGCCCGGTGGCACTTGTTAATATTGGAATTTCGAAAAAAAAAACGGGATTTCTTTCTCCGGAAATTTAAATGAGGGGGGGGGGGTCTTTTCCTGTAGCGCAAAAAATTTTTTTTGGACCACCCTAATTTCACATTTTAGTGCAGATGTATTGTTTCTTTATTTTATTATTATTATACCATCAAGCTATATCTCTTTCGGGGTAAGCGTGACTCATCCGCTGTGGATGGCAATTGTACGATACGTTATGGGGGGGGGGGGGGGGATATTTTTAGATAAATCTAGAATGCCCGTGTTGTTTATTTAAATAACACGATTGTTCGTGTGATTTAAATACTTGAATATTTAAATAACCCAAGTCGCTGATCAATCTCTCGTGCAATCACCCCAGGCGAAGAGCTTCACAAAGTCACCATGTAAAGCTCTCCACTCGGGCCCATAAGTATCCAAGGTAATTTTCGAAAATTGCTGTAGATATTCTAGTCCCAGACCCAATTATCTCGAAATTTATTTATAATTTTTAATAATGATATTCATAGCTGAATTCGTTAAATTATTATGGAATGTACTTTACTAAATAATTAAACTTTTTTTTCAGGGCTGGCAACGGTTTCGTTGGTGGGAGTCGTCGAAGCTGGCGGTGGCGCGTGGATCAGGAGGGTCAGAGGTCAGGTTTTGGCGCCGGTCCTGGTGCCGGTTTTGGACGTGATATCTGCTGAAGTCGGTGGAAGCTGCGGAAAACCCCAAAACAAAACCGACCCCCATCCCCCTGCAGTCGGCCTCTTCTTCGAGCTAGGATTTTTTTTTGCTGGAACCTCGTAGCGACTAAACGGGTCCTCACGTGGTTGAAACGCACATCACACCAGGCGCCATGAACGAACTGGACAGCCTTCGCCAGGAGGCGGAAACTCTCAAAAATGCCATCAGGGTTAGTATTTTAGTTTTTAATCGAATTACGAATACGCGCAGCAAAAAGACGACTTAAAATGTTAATTCATGTTGTTTTCTTTTTTTTTTTTGAGTTTGCTACCAAAGTGACGATAAAAATACCCCGAGGGGGAAACAACTCTTGTAATCCGCTGGACCGGTCATTTATCCGAACTGGTAATCCAAGGTAATCCGGAGATATCCGCTTGTAATTCGCAGTAATTCAAGTAATTCGGATTAATCCCAGTATTATGGATTAATCCACTAGTAATGGACTTGTAATCCGCAGTAATCCACGTATAATCTAGAGTAATCCAGCACTAATCGGGCGTAATCTAGAGTAACACAGTTCGAATCTGGAGGAATCCACTTCTAGTCCACTGTAATTAGAGTAAAATACTTGTAATCTACAGTAATCCGTCGTAAATCAAATAAGGCGGAGTAATCAACTCGTAATCCAGATAATCCTGTTTTAATACGGGTAATACACTTCTTATCTGGTGTAATCTAGAGTAAACTACTTGTAATCTAGAGTAATCCACTTGCAATTTGCAGAAATTCAAGTAATCTCAGTATTCCGCATTAATACACTTGTAATCTAGAGTAATCCAGAACTAATCGGGCGTAATCAACTTATAATGAAGAGTAATCCCGTTCTGATCTGGCGGAATCCACTTCCAATCGAGGGTAATCCACTTCTAATCCACGGTAGTCGGAGTAAAATACTTGTAATCTACAGTTATCCGCCGTAAGTCAAGTAAGGCGGAGTAATCCACTCGTAATCCAGAATAATCCTGTTCTAATACGGGGTAATCCACTTCTTATCCGTGGTTATCTAGAGTAAACTATTTGTAATCTAGAGTATTCCGCAATAATCCACTTATAATCTATAGTAATCCAGAACTAATCGGGCTTAATCTAGAGTAGTCCATGTTTGATCCGGAGGAATCCACTGTAATTAGAGTAAAATACTTGTAATCTACAGTAATCCGCTGTAAGTCAAGTAAGGCGGAGTAATCCAGAATAATCCTGTTCTAATACGGGGTAATCCAATTCTTATGCGGTGTAATCTAGAGTCAACTATTTGTAATCTAGAGTAATCAACTTGAAATTTGCAGGAATTCAAGTAATTCATAGTAATCTCAGTATTCCGAAATAATCCACTTATAATCTAGAGTAATCCAGAACTAATCGGGCGTAATCGACTTGTAATCTCGAATAATCTAGTTTTAATCCGGCTAAATCTACTTCTAATCCACTGTAATCAGAGTAAAATACTTGTTATCTAAAGTAATCCGCCGTCAGTCAAGTAAGGCGGAGTGATCCACTTGTAATCCAGAATAATCCTGTTCTAATACGGGGTAATCCACTTATTATCTGGTGTAATCTAGAGTAAACTACTTGTAATCTAGAGTAATCCACTTGTAATTTGCAGAAATGCAAGTAATCTCAGTATTCCGCATTAATCCACTTATAATCTAGAGTAATCCAGAACTAATCGGGCGTAATCAACTTGTAATCAAGAGTAATTTAGTTCTAATCTGGCGGAATACACTTCTAATCCGGGGGGATCCACTTCTAATCCGGACGAATCCACTTCCAATCCAGGGGAATCCACTTCTAATCCACTATAGTCGGAGTAAAATACTTGTAATCTACATTTATCCGGCGTAAGTCAAGTAAGGCAGGGTAATCCACTAGTAATCTAGAGTAAACTATTTGTAATCTAGAGTAATCCACTTGCAATTTGCAGGAATTCAAGTAATTCATAGTAATCTCAGAATTCCGCAATAATCCACTTATAATCTATAGTAATCCAGAACTAATTGGGCTTAATCTAGAGTAATCTAGTTTTGATCCGGAGGAATCCACTGTAATCAGAGTAAAATAATTGTAATCTACAGTAATCTGCCGTAAGTCAAGTAAGGCGAAGTAATCCAGGATAATCCTGTTCTAATACGGGTAATCCACTTCTTATCCGGTGTAATTTAGAGTAAACTGCTTGTAATCTAGAGTAATCCACTTGAAATTTGCAGGAATTCAAGTAATTCATAGTAATTTCAGTATTCTGCAATAATCCACTTATAGCTTAGAGTAATCCAGAACTAATCGGGCGTAATCCACTAGTAATCTGAAATCATTAACTTATAATCGAGAGTAATCCATTCTAATCCGCCAGAATCCACTTCTAATCCACTGTAATCGGAGTAAAATACTTGTAATCTACAGTAATCTGCGGTAAGTCAAGTAAGGCGGAGTAATCTACTCGTAATCCACGATACGGGGTAATCCACTTCTTATTCGGTGTAATCTGGTGTAAATTACTTGTAATCTAGAGTAATCCACTTGCAATTTGCAGGAATTTAAGTAATTCGTAGTAATCTCAGTATTCCGCAATAATACACTTGTTATATAGAGTAATCCACTTGCCACTCGGAGTAATCTACCTATTCGGAGTTTTCTCAGTATTCCGCAGTAATTGACTTGTAAATCGGAGTAATCCACTTTTTCTAATACGCTGTAATGCAGTTCTAATCCGCAGTAATGTAGAATAATCCACTTGTAATCTAGAGTAATTTTTTTCAATCCAGAGTAAACTATTTGTAATTTAGAGTAATCCACTTATAATCCCCAGTAATTCAAGTTAGACGGAGTAATCCCAGTATTACGGAGCAATCGACTTGTAATCCGAAGTCATCCACTTGTAATCTAGAGTAATCCGCTTATAATCCACTTGTAATTTAGAGTAACCCATATATAATCCACTTGTAATCCACAGTATTTCAAGTAATCGGAGTGTTCTCAGTATTCCGCAGTAATTGACTTGTAAGTCGAAGTAATCCACTTTTTCTAATCCGCAGTAATGCAGTTCTAATCCGCGGTAATGTAGAGTAATCCACTTGTAATCTAGAGTAATTTTTTTCAATCCAGAGTAAACTATTTGTAATTTAGAGTAATCCACCTATCATCCACTTATAATCCCCAGTAATTTCAGTTAGACGGAGTAATCCCAGTATATCGGAGTAATCGGCTTGTAATCCGCTGTAATCCACTGTAATCCACTTATTCTATTCCGTATCTTCCAGTTCTCAAGTGTGGTATTTCAGTTCTACTTGTAATCCAGATAAACACAGAGTAAACTACTTGTAATCCCCATTATTCAGTATATAATCCAAAGTAATCCACTTACAGTCCATAGTAATCCACCTGCAATTTAGAGCAATCCATCTATAATCTACTTGTAATCCACGGTAATTCAAGTGATTCGTAGTAATCCCCGTATTGCGTAGTAATGCAAACTAATCCAGTTCTACTCCGCTGTAATCCAGTTATAATCCACAGTAATCCAGGTGTAATTCGGATAAATACAGAATAAACTACTTGTAATCTAGAGTAATCTATATATAATCCACGTTATTCCACGTATATTCCATCGTAATCCACTTTTAATTCGGAGTAATCCATTAGTAATCGACTTGTAATCTAGAGTAATTCAGTTCTAATTCGGGGTAATACAATCTTAAGCCGGAGTAAAATACTTGTTTTCTGAAGTAATCTAATTCTAATCCAGGAAATCCACTTGTATTTTGGGAGTAATCCACAGTAAGATACTTGTCATTTAGAGTAATCCACATATAATCCAGAGTAATCGATATTTAATCCAGGTAATTTAAAGAAATTTAGCGTAATCTAGGTAAATTACTTAAAATCCAGAATAATCCATGTAATTCGGAGTAATTTACATACGTAATCCAAATAGTTTTCAACTATTTTGTTGAAAATTCAAGTTTTTGTTTGAAAATTCAAGTATATGGTGAAAAGTTGATCTGTTTTGTAGGTAATTCAACAGCAAAGTATGTTTTGTAATTATTTTGTATTTATTTATTTAAAAATTCAACAACTTGGTTGAAAAATGAACTACTTTGTTAACAATTCTTGATTGTGGTAAAAATGTTTTGATTTTAGTTTAAAGTGGTTTGGTTGAAAATATAAATATTTTTTTGAAAATTCAAGTATATGGTGAAAAGTTGATCTGTTTTGTAGGTAATTCAACAGCAAAGTATGTTTTGTAATTATAAATTTAAAACTACACTCTTCAGTAGAGCGAAGTAAAAATGCTAAAATTAATCGAATCGTTTGAGCTGAAGGGATAGAAATTTATGGGTTGACATCCAAAACAAGAAAAGAAAAAAAAAGTTCAAATCTGTTAATATCTTCTCTTTTTTAAATTTACGATTGAACATTTTTTAAATTCAAAAATAAATTTTGCCTTATTTAGAATTTTTTGAAAATGTACAAAAGCATGTTTTTTGGATTAATTCGAACCTGCAATTTCTTCAGCTTGAACCAAAGATACATGTTATTATTTTTTATTCATGGGAAAAATTTCTTCTTGGTCTTTATAACGTTCCAAAATCACAAAAAAAATCAAATTTCCAAAATCCTAAATGACGTCAAAAGTGTTTTCCGAGAAAGCAAAATGATGAAATGTTTCTTTGGTTCAAGCTGAATAAAATTTAGGTTCGACATATTCAACTTTTTTTTAAATGTGTGCATTATTAATAACAATGTTAAGGTGTATTTCAAGAAATTACACAAGATTTAAAGAACTTGATTGAATCTTCAAAGATATTCAAAGATTTTAAAAGATTTTAAGGATTTATATTACCAAAAAATTTCAAAAGATTTCGAAAATTTGAAAGGATTTAAAAGAATTATGTAGACTTTTCAAAGATTTTAAGCATGATTTTAAGGGATTTCTATAGAACTTTGGAAAATAAAAAATATAATAAATTCAGTTATTTAGATAGTAAATTAAATTTTTATTGAAAACTCATTTTTTGACGTTGAAAATTGATTTTTCTTTAACATATATACTATTAAATTATTGGTTGAAAATTAATCTGTTTTTGTTGAAAATTGATTTACTTGTTTGAATTTTTAACCAATTTGTTAAAAATTATTTTTTGTTGAAGATTCGTCATTTCAGTTGAAAATTCATCTCTTTGATTGGAAATTATTTTTTTTTTTAAACAAATTTTTGAAACTGAGATTTTAACTATTTTAGTTTAATATTCATCATTTTAGTTGGAGATTCATCTCTTTGGTTGAAAGTTGAACTACTTTATTGAACAATTCAATTTGAATTTTTAACCAATTTGTTAAAAATCATTTTTTGTTGAAGATTCATCATTTCAGTTGAAAATTCATCTCTTGGATTGGAGATTATTATTATTATTTTTTTTATTAATAATTTTTTAAATCGAGTGTTTAACTATTCTAGTTGAATATTTATAATTTTAGTTGAGAATTCATCCCTTTGGTTGAAAGTTGAACTACTGTGCACCCTGCAATTAAGATATTTTAGATTTATTTCCAGATTCTGATAGAATTTATCAATTATTTTTTTTAAATCATCTGGAAAATTGAAAGAAAGGTTTGATAGCAGAAAAATAACTATAATCTTTTAAAATTTGTAACATTTAAAACAATTCTCAACTCGTTTCATGTTGCGAAATATCAAAAATTTAAAAAAATTTATAAATTCGTTGCTAAATAAAAAATGTACTATTATTTTTTTAAATATTCTAAGTTTACATAAAAATTAAATAAATTTTTAAAAATAACTCAACTTATAAAATTTTTTAAACTCAAATTGTTAAGAAATTCTTAAAATCTTCAGTTTTTCTAAACAAAAATTGGTAAAGAAGGAACTGACCATCAATTTCAAAAAATTTATAAATTCATATTAAAATGAACATTAAGATTCCAAGACTCCAGAATTTTTTAAATTTGGAAAGTTCTCAACAATTTTTGTTATTTGATCAAATTTTCAAAATTTGTTATAATTTCTTGTAAATTCACCATAAATTTCCAAATGTGCCCTAAATTTATATTAAAATAAAAGTAACGTTTCCAAAATTCTGAGAATTTATCGAACATTGTAAAAACTTGGAAAATTCCAAAATGTTAAGATTTTCTAAAACTTTCAAATTTAAAAAATGTTGATAACTCTCAACAATTTTAAAATTTACCAAAATTGTTATTGAGCAAAAAATTTATGTTTGAATTTTGTAATTTTTTATTATTGTGCACTAGTAAAAGCTGTGAATATAACAAATTCGTCATAATTTTCAAACAAATAGGAAAAATTCTTAAATAATTTATGTAAATGCTATAATTGCTTTAATTATTATTCAATAATGGGTACACTTACTAATTTCAGAGAATTTTCCGCGTAATTAAAATATTGTATTTTTAAATATCGTACATTTAAAGAGAAAAGGGGAAGATTTTTGAGAATAGGAGAAAAAGGGGAATTTCAAGGAAAAAGAGGAAACTAAGAAAAAAGGGAAAGACTGCACCCTGTGAGCAATTGAAAATCCAATGTGCAACACCAAAACAATTTGAAATTGATCAGATGTTTATATAAATTTTTTAAACAATTTATTATTGCTTTTAGCAATTTTATCTTCGAAAAGAATTAGAAAGTCGCGGTTTTTCCAAATTTTAACTTTTTGTCCATTTTTCACTTAAAGCGAGGTAAAAACTAATGAAATTTAACAAAAATAATTGTTTGAACAAATAATTATTGTTTATAACTATCTTTTTTTACAGTAATGCTAGATAGTTGCGGCTTTTTCTAAAATCTTCCACTTTTGGTCAACTTTTCACATAGAGTGAGGTAATAATTAATTCAACACAGAGAAAAATGGATATTAAGATCCAAAATCTGGATATTAAATTTTAATATCAAGATATTACACCTTAATATCTAGATCATTGTCCTATAGTTAAAAATCCAGATATTGAGTGTTAATATCTATATTTCTGCGCGAAGTTAACAAATATAATCTTTTAAACAATTTATTATTGTTTATGACTATCTTCTCTCAGAGAGTTGTTAGAAAGTTGCTGTTTTTCATGTAATTTTTTTATTTACTTTTGCTTTTTAAGTATGAAAAAATAATAAATAAACGAGAGAATCATTTTTTAAACAAACTTTTTCTTTTTTGTGAATATTATTTTTCTGGTATAAAACAGATACTTGAAATATTTTTTTAATTTTCTATATGAATCATAATAAATGTAAATTTTCCTTGACGTAGGGTAAGGAGGGGCAGCGCCGACCGGTGAAGCAAAGGCGATTTTGCTTATAACATCGCTATTATTTAACAATTTTAATTTTACTTTGCATTAAGTAAATCTATTTTATTAACGAGATAGTGTTACTTACTAAAAGTTTGAAAATTGACGTTCTAAAAGAAGAATTATGCAGAAAACAGTTTTGACAACGAAAGAATGGAAAATTCGCTGGCAGAAATATAAAGGTTTCAACATTAACGGCAATACTTGCAGTATGAAAGTTTGTTATTTTGACAGATAAAACAATATCACATTATTTCATTATAATCATTGAACGTAATTCAAGTCCAAAGTATATTAAATATCGTAAATAATTGAGGCCTCACCAGGGGGCAAGCCCGACGAAAATAAAAGTTTAAAAGTGCTTAGGTTATGATAAGTGATCGGTAATGCAGAACAGCCACTTATCTTCGATGTTACATGCCAGAAACTATTGAATATTATTATTTTCAATCTGGTCGGTACGGTAGAAACCCTTGCCCGTAGACCGTTTTTAGTGGAATGTCAACGAATAAGAGGTTATATCACAGCTATCACTATTTTCATTAAAAATAACTTACTCTTCTTGCTAGATATGTTTAAAGGTAATTTTTTCCAGTACATAAAATACCACAGACGCGAACCAGCATTTTTTCCCATCTTCAAATTTTTTGATTTTCATAAAAAGCTGCGGTCGGCTTTGTCGACCGATGTGGGGCAAAGCTGACGAAATACAGCTTGTTAGAAATAATTAAATTATTAAATCATTGTTTTACTCATGATTATAATACTCATAGGAATATGATTTACAATAATGTAGGACTCGAAATGAAAAAAGGATCAATTCTACTTCTTATTAACTTTAAAAAAAGCATTGACTGTTAACTGGTAGGCGCTGCCCCTCCTTACCCTACATATATTAACGCGTAACATCTGCAATCCTTTCGAGATGTTAGACGTAAAAATTATTCTATGGTAAACTAAAACTTCCAAAATCTTAGACCGAAACATCCAGTGGTGTAGTCGAGGCCTGGCGGGGCTTGGCGCCGCCAGGGTACTTTTATTGAAGCCCTGGCGGCACTAAGCCACTTTCTTGTCATACGTAACATTTACAAATAAAATTAATGTAGATGATGCATTGAATTCAATACGAAACACTTCAAGTTCACAAAATTTCAAGCCGAAATATATTGAACTTTCTACAAAATAGTTAAATTTTCAACCAAAAAAATATTTTCCATCCAAAGAGTTGAATTTTAAGTACAAAAAGAAGAATTTGGAAAAAAAATTTTAACCTGATAATTGCATGAACAATCAAGTAGATTAACCTTCACGTTAAAGAGACGAATTTTCAACAAAAAAAAGTTAATGATTTAACTTTGTTGTTCTACCATAAAAGATGAATTTTCTATCCAAAAGGATAAATTTTTAACAACATAATTGAATTTTCGAAAAAAAATTATGACTTTAACACAAAATGGTTGAATTTTTCAAAAACAATTAGATTCTTAGCAAAATAGTTGAATTTCTGACCGAATAGTTGAATTTTCAGCTTGAAAAGATGCATTTTCAATCAAGTGGTCGAATTTTCAAACAAAAATTAGGCTTATTACGGACATTATTACTATAGACATTTGATAGAATCGGATATAAGGTACTCTCCAATTTTTATTAGAAAGTCCTCAATCAAGTATTTGAATTTTCAAGGTAAAAAGACAAATTTGGTAGAAAGCAGTTAAATTTTCATCAAAAAAGTTCATTTTCAACCAAGAAAAATAACTTTCCTACCATGAAATATAAATTTTTGATAAAAGGGCGTAGTTTTTAGCTAAAAAAAGAATGTTTCAGAAAACAGTGGACTTTAAACCAGGAAAAGATTAATCTTTAACAAAAAAGATCATTTTCTACCAAGAAAGATGAATTTTTAACAAGATAGTTGAATTCTTAACTAAGAAGTTTAACTTTTAACAACAAGAATAATTTTCTACCGAAAAATATGACTTTGCAACGAAATACATAAATTTTTTATGAAATAATCGAATTTTCAACCAAAAAGTTGAATTTTCAACATAAAAGAGTAATTTTCTACCCAACAAGACGACTTTTCAACAAAATTATTTATTTTCGAGGCCAAAAAGATTAATTATCTATGAAGAAGTAGAATTTTTAACACAAAAATATGATTTTTCAACCAAAAACTTTAATTTTCAACCAAATAGTTTTATTTTCTACCAAATTGTTGAATTTTTGAGCTAAAAAGATTAATTTTTTCACACAATAGTAGAATTTCCAACATAAAATTTGATTCTACAGCAAATAGTTGAATTTTCAACCATATAATTGTGAATCCTTAATATAAAAAGACAAGTTTTTACAAAACAGTTCAACTTCAAGTCAAATAATCGAATTTTCCACCAAAAAAGATAAATTCTCATCGAAGCATGAAGCAGTTGATATTTCAACCAACAATTGCATTTTTAACCTAAAAGAATACATTTTTTACCTAGAAGATTCAATTTTTACCAAGAAAGACGAATTTTTAACGAACTATATGACTTTTAAACACATAGGTAAATTTTCAACTATTAGATGAAATTACTGCATTTGCACTCATAGAACAGAAATAATTTTCATAATATTCAACTTAATTACTATAAACAATTGTTATAAACAAATTATTACTAGTGTTTTTTTATAGGCAAAATTGTTTGTTTTATGCTAGGTGCTAAGATTTTTCATATGAGTTATAATTGAAACGAAAAATTGACATAATTAAACATTTACTGTTTTTATAATCATTTTTATAAACAATTTCTCAAAAAGTGAGTTACTTCCATAGTAAAAATCATTTTTCCGACTAAAAATGATTCACAGTTGTTTTCAAAGGCATTTATATACTTTTGAGATTGATCAAACATGAATAATATAGATTGTTAATAACAATTTCATTAAAGAAATTTCTCAACCAGCCGTTTTCTTGTAGAAAACATAATTTTCACTTTAATTATTTTTGAAATGACATTTCTTGCAAAGATTAATCAACGAAATAATTTTTAAAAATAATTTATATGATTTTTATAAAAATCGAAAAAAAACGAAAATTGATCATTTTTACCTACAAAAGAGACGTTTTTTCACTGAAATTATCCGACAGTCAACTAACAGAGATTGAAAAACTGGATATGAGACACCAAATAACAATTTGTGTAACTTTTAATAATCATTTCTATAGAAAATGTGCCTTTTGAACGTAGAAAAAGTTATTTTTTCTTCAATCATTTTTGCGATGAAGCTTAATTGCAATATCGAACCAGTAGATAGTAATTTACAATAACAACAAGAAATCATAATACAAACTATTGAAATGAACAAACTTGCATAAGATGCTTTTTTTAAATACCAAAATAAAACTATATTACAACTATAGCATTTAGAGGCAATTTTGAATCATCTCTAATAAAAATGGTACAGATGAATTGTTTTTCACAACGGTCCAGAATAATTGCTCATAAAAATCGTGAATATTATTGATATGATTAATATCTTGCTTGAACCTAATAACTATTAGGTTATTGAAATTTAATAAAGAAAAATCTTTTCGGCAAGACTATTTTTCCACAAATAATTTATTTACTGACTTGAATATTTATTCATCAATTATAGATAATATTAACAAATACGTAAGCCAGTATCGTAGCAAAAAATAGCCTTTTCTATGTACAAATGATGAGGATAGAGTTTTTGTCAAGAAAATTATTTAGAACAAATAGATATATCAATTGCTAATCAATATAGTTGGTTTAATATTACAATTAGGCTCACTATAGCAATTATTGAAGAAAAGGTATATAGAAAACTTACATCTTTTTATCAGACATTTGATAGAATCAGATAGAGGGTACTCTCCAAGTGCTTACAAACAATAGTTATTAAGATTTTCGTTCGTTTGGTTTCTGTTATATGCAAAAGTTACTGGTCTCATTTAATTTTAAATGATCAGGAGTTGATTAAAGTTTTCGAAATATCTCGTAAAATCTCTCCAGGAATAAAATATGCCACCAATCATTAGGATTCAATGATAATTGCAGTTTTTGTTCATAACGGAAGAAAAAACAAACAAGAAAGCATAATTATTAAATAAACAATTTCAACACCAAATTTTCTTTTGAAGTATACTAGGTTAAATTTATATTTAATAATGTGAAATAGATTAACAATTTTATATAAATCAATTTCAAGATTGACTGTACCTTAAAATGTACCACGTATTTTTAAATTGAAAAAATATAAGTCACTTTTATACCAAAGAGCATAAACCTGCCGATGTTGAATAAAATACTGAATTTGATTAAATTATCCTTTGAACTAAATTTATATTTGATTGCTCAGTTTTTTAAAGATGCTAACAATGTGATCAATGGAAAAAGGATTTGCTTTTAAAAACGTTTGTTTCTTTTTGAAGGAAATTGACGAATTATTCCCTGACCTCATTATCTGATAAATGTCCGATGACAAGTTTAAAAGTGCGGTTTTTCCTGCAATCAAAGTGACATATTGTCGATGGTATCAATACCTAGGAAACCGTCGAATGACGCTCGACAAGCACTGAGTTTATTCTCCCTTGGAATGAAAGACTTTAATTACAAAATTGTAATTGCATACAAAATATATATTAAATTTTCGTGAGAAATTACGACCAGTCATTTGGAACATATTCGTTCTTTATTGTTTTAGCAAAAGTAAATTTTTAGCTTTTAGGATCGAAACATACCCTAATCCGTTTGTTTTTGTAACGCAAGCTTGTTGAGATACCCGGATTAAAAATTCCACGGGTGCTCGGATTTTTTACGAACATAATTGGACACACACAAAGTGGTAAAAATATATGAAT
Source organism: Andricus grossulariae (assembly GCA_011634705.1). Lineage (NCBI taxonomy): Eukaryota > Metazoa > Arthropoda > Insecta > Hymenoptera > Cynipidae > Andricus > Andricus grossulariae. Next base: position 125,113,756 of record JAABKJ010007545.1, on the reverse strand, counting down.
TTCAGTGCGGTTTTCAAAGAGATTGAGATCCACTATCAATGTTTATAAACCTATATTTTGCACATTTTAATCCTCAATATGGTTTTCCTCTTCGAACATAAAACAATAAGCTTTTGTGAAGAAATTCATTTATCACAAAAAAATAACTGTTATTGTATATTTTCATAGGAATAATTCGTTTTTTAAATGAATAATCAATTGTCTAATATAAACAAAGTGGTTTTGAAATATTCATAAGTAAACAAAGTTACGTTGATGTTCATGCTAAAATCGCAGATGCATTCATCTAAATAAAGTATTATGTTATTTGAAATGCAAATCCCGTGTAATTGATATAGTAATGTTGTAACATGTTTTGGCCATTATTGATATCGATGGTGAGTCTGTTATGCATTTATGTAGTAAATGCAGATTTACGAGTCATAAGCTTCAACATTGTCCACGATTGTAAACAGTTAAGTCTTCACTTTTAGGTCAAACTTTCACTATCCTACACAGTGAATAAATAATAATACAAATATTAATTCATGTTTATTCAAAAACAAATAATCACAAAAAAACTATGTAGTGAACAGATTAGATAATTAGAGGCTTGTAATCAGTCATGAGGTAATTCCTGATAATAAATGATAGGCCACTTTTTCCACGTCTAGCAGTAGAGTAATTACTTACAGAGTATTAAGTATAAGCGCTTATTTTTCCATCTGTAAAAAATTACTTTTTTCAAATAATAAATAGCATTAAGTATTAAAACATTCATTTTTATGAATGCAATATAGAATTTTTAATTTTTCTATCATTGCACATGATTGTGAGTTTAATTTCTACTTAAGTTGGATATTTTGTAAATTTTATTTTATTTTTTCAATCTTTTTTAATTGATCGATAGAATGGAAGAAGTAATTTCTATAATATACTCGAACAATTTAAGCTCAGTTTATAATAAATAATTGTCAGTAAACAGTTCTATGGTAAAAACTACACTTGAGACTTGAAAAAAATGGTATTTAAATAAACGTGAAATATGGAACAAATTAATAATTAATTTTTTTTATATCGAAAAAAAATGGTTAAGAAATAAATAATCAACATTTATTATATTTTGCAAATCCTAAACATATCCTAAATATTGGTTCAAAATATTGTAGAGTTCCTCCTTTATAGATAATATTATCAATAGTTTGAGTAGTTGAAAATTTATTTTGTTCTTACAAAAGGTTGTTGATTGCAGCCTCAGTCATTAGGGTAGTCCGAAAAATCGATTTTGGATTTTTAGTGATCGATCCCGCACCAAATTTTGCTCGCATAACCTTTTTTTATTTATTAACATATTTTTTTATTAATATATTTTTTTATCCACCTTCCTGATTCCTTTGTGTTGTAGTCCGGAAGGAGCCCCAAAAAATGAAAAATAGCAGTTTTATGTAAAATTCATGCTAAGGACAGTATTTTTTCTAATTTCTTCAACATAAATTATTTTTATTTAATAAGTGAAGAGTTATTTGCTTACGGGTTAAGTAGTACAGTTTATGAATGGCAAGAGCAACATTTTTTTCAACATATTTTTCAATTACTTAAATAATTTTCATTTGTTTCAACTATTCTTTTTGCTGTAAATCGTGTAAAGTTATTCTTTTCTAGAATTAATAACGCAATTAACGAATGTTGAGAGTAGTATATTTTTGAGGAAATTTAGTAATTATGTAAACAATTTTCATTATTTAAACCATTTTTTACGCTGTAAATATTCACAAGTTACTGTTTTCTGGAATGTATGATGCAGTTAATGAATGTTAAGAGTGATTTTTTTATTTATAAAAGACAGTTTGTAATTATTTACACATGTAATAATCCTTTACTTGCACCTTTTCTTAGGAAAGGTGGAAAAAGTGCAGAAAATTCTAACTTTTTACGATTTGGTGGAAAAATAATTGTACAAATAGAAATTGTTCAAACAGTGGCAAAATATTTCAAACAAAAATAATTTGTTCAACAATTAAAAATTAGTGTTAAACAATTAAAAAAATACCATCTTTGCTCATTAGATGGAAATTATTCTTGGAGCATTCCTTAAGAAGTGGCTTACTTTTATTTACGAAAAGTTATAACAAGTACTTCTCTCTTTCATTTTTCCGAAAACTGAGCTTTTCCCATTTAAAATATCAAAAGTTAATGATGGGTTAATGTAGAACGATTTGAAAAAAATAGGGAATTTATTTTCCCGGAAAACGAACAAACTATGGGGGATCGATCATCATACATAAAAAATAAAATTTCAACTTTCATAAATTTAGACGACCCTAATTAGCCATGTATGGGTACAAAAAGTTAACACAATTCGCTCAGAAAAGTTTGTTTTGAAAAGTTATTTTGTATTCAAGTAAAAAATTTTTTTGCATTAGTCTACACCCTTATTATGATCAAAATGGTGATAAGTGAGATCAATAAGTAAACTTTGATGTTACATTCATTTTGAAATGTTAATTAATAACATTCGAAGAGATTCGTCGTCCCGAAATTCGGGAATGTATAGTCGAAGATTTTTCATAAACTGGGCTAGTCTTCTCATCTTTTTCGATTAGTCCACCCCCTTTTCTGACTCTTAGAATTTTTTAAGACGATTAGACCCTGGCATTCAAATTTACGTTTCAATGCTTGTAAAAACTCTGTAAAAGTGAGTATTATTCGTACAAATAGTCGTATAAACAGATACCCATTAAAAATATGTCAAATATGCAACAAGTAAAGTAATAAAACGCATGCTGCTTTGGAAAAATTTAGTCAGGGAAATGTGGCCAGGTGACATTTTAGCATATTTAAATGATTTTTCTCTCTTACCAGGTAAATTTTAAATAATTAGTGCACAATGTTTTTCATTCTTATATATTCCTATTGTACTCTCTCATTCAATTGAAGAATGAATTAATTCTTTTACTAAAGAGTTTTAGTATTTTTTAAATATAGAAAATAATGGGCGATCCACGACCCGTTTTCATGTCTGTTTCAGGACGAGATTGTACAGTGTTGACCCTTGTGCACCCCCCCTCGGTGATGGCAAGTCCTTCACCACCAGCATACTGTTACCCTTCTACTATTTTCTTTACTCGGAAAAACTTATTTCCATGAAGTAATTAATGCTATGAATTATTAATAACCATATTTTGAAGAAACCTTATTTACAAACGATGAATAATATTTTTGAAGTCCTTAATTCGAAATGAACACAAATAATCGAACTGAAAAGTCGGGGCATTATTTATTAAACATTTTATTGGATTCAACAACAACAACAAGTTTGGACTGCCAGACAAATAAACACCCTGAGGAGTGCGACAGAAAAATTGTCCCCGAGCTATTCGTAGTTTCATAAAGTACTAAAAGTTAAAAAATTTCCCTTTTCCATTCCACTAGCACAGAAAAAACTGGGGGTATGAAACGTTGCAGGTAAAAGTACAAGCAGCGTAATAGTTAGCTGATTACCCCAAACATAGGTAAACTTTCAGTGCTTGCAGGCCTGTAACGTGCTGCCTTTAGCGGAGTCCACCAGAGATATCTGCGATTCACCATGGAAAGTTTACCTCAATTTAAGTACCCACGTCGCGTTTACCCTGCTTGACCAATTACCTGCAACATTTCGTACCCTCAGTTTTTTCTGTGAGTCGAGTATCATTTACTTCATGGACATAGGTTTTCCCGAGACAGGAAAACACTATATAGTGTTAGCAGTGCACTGACATTGGTGGCCTGCCTCTTGTCACCAAGGAGGATCCATAAGGGCCGAACCGTGTATACGATCTCGTCCTGAAGCAGGTACGGGAACGAGTCATGGACTGCCCAAAATAATTCATCAAATCACTCGGTGCCTTATTTTGATCTGTTATTGAATCAGGAATACTAATGTGCAATACACTATCGTTGTTAGTAATCAATTTTCAGCAAAGGTTTTCAAATTCCTTTGATGCGATCCACTTTATAAAATATTTTCACGATTTATCCAATTTTCGTATAAAGTTTTCCATTTAGAAAGCATGTACATGAAAGTCTTCTCTACATATCTCTGAAGCATATAACAGTTGGCCTGTAATTAGAGTATATACTCGAGAAAGGATTACCTCAAGTCTCGGATAGTTTAGCTGCTTCAATAAGAAGAAGAGGAAGTCATCTTCAACGAGTTACTAAGCCAACTCTGTGCGAATATGTTGCGTATCAAGAGCGAGTGCTGTGAGAAATTGAGACATGTCTCGACGATGCTCATGCAAATTTACATCTGAGTTGGTACCTCCAGAAGACTTAGCGAGTATTCTCAGCCAAGATGTCGTGTTCCGTCCTACTGAAATTCTAGGAAGCTATTCTGCTGACTGTTATCCCTAGAAATATACTGCAACTTGTTACACTGTTGTCAGCTGCACTGATAGAACTAAATGCGGCGATAAAATGCTCTTAGATCTTGATGAAATATAGTCGAGTAGTTTGGAGATCATAATAGTTAAAAGGCTATTTATTTACCTTCCTCGGCAATTTTAGTGTAATGAAGCTTTTTTCCTGGGAGAAATATTTTCTTGAAGAAGGATGGATACTAGGGTGGGCCGAAAATACGAAATTTTTGAGAATCGAAAATGACTAGTGCTGAACATTTTCTGCCTGCTATTACAAATGAAAAACAAACAAATGTTAAAATTTTTTACTTGTTAGAGTTTGAAAATGCTCCTATAGGTAAAAAAGTTATAGTAATTTTTGTATGTATAATTTTTGTCATTAAATGCTAATAACACATTAAAATTGAAAGTATATAACTTTTTAACTTCACAGTTGTAACATGAAAATCACTAAATTTAGAAATTTTAATTTAAAAATCTAAGAAAATGATGGCTTGCTTGTCCATTAATTGAATACATGTATTTCAAAAAATGCTCATAAAAATTAACTGAATACATGACAAAAATCACCACAATTTTCATACTCATGAGTCAATTTTTTAAATTCTAAAAATTAAAAATTGGTTATTTAATTATTGGTTATTTATTGCGGCCCACCCTAAAAGATACTTAAAGGATGATTTATTCTAATATGGAATGCACAAGTTTCCTTTTCAAAAATTTTGCTAATAAGTCCTAAAAATGATGCTGAATTATTTTTACTTTATCCGGGAATATATTATAATATTATGGTACGAGATCCACGATTCTCACGGTGTTTCAGTCTGAAATTGTATTTGAGTGCAATTGCACAATTATTTTTTTTTAAATAATAATCTTTGAGGGTTTCATTCGGTCCACATTCAAATTCAAATCTTTTGAGATTTTGTATGTCATTGAATGGCAGTTCAAGTTAAAAAATTTATTCTTTATATATTAAAATTTGTCTCAAATTTTTAAAGCTTAAAATTAACCACTTCAATATTCAATAATTTTAAGTATTTAAAATTGTACGATATACTAAATATCCTTTAATATTGCACAGTTTAAAATTCGTGGCTTTCAAAACCTTAAATTGAGTATTTTAAAGAAAATAATTTCAAAAAATTATGTTGATTAGACGGGACTAGACTTTTTTTAAAGATATGTTTTTTGATTTCTACAATATTTTTCGATTTCTACAATTTTATGTTTTTGGAAACATATCTACCAAAATAAATATGAATAACTCATAATTTTTTCTCGACTATCTTTAACTTTCTGACAAGGTAAACACAGTTTCTTCTTTTATCATTCGATATGATTCTTCGTTTTTTTCTTAGTACATACGTGCTAATAGTTGTATAATTATATTTGTAAAATATCGGTTTTTCTAGCTTCAACAATTTTTTGTAAATAATATCATGAAAAGCATACAGATATATTTCGAAAAGCGTTGTTGAACTTCAAGAAATAATCGGATATGCAGGTAGAATCCTAATGGATATTTATTTACTTGAATTAAAAAATTAAAAAAACATGTTTTCAAAATTTGACAAATTCAAATTAAAAGTAATGCAAATTTAGAAATAAAGCCATTTGTAAATATAAATTCAAGCTTTTGATTAAGATAGCTTTATAATTGGAAAGCTTAAATTCCAATATATGAAACTGAAAAGTTTTAAAGCGGCAAATGAATTAAAAAAATTATGTTATCAACTACTGAAATGTTTCAACTGAAGAAACGTATTGTACCAGTTTTCCAATAAAATTGAAGTTTACGTACTGTTTAAAAACTGTTAAATATTGATCAATAGTTCAGAGTAAGAAGCTTTCTGAAAATAGACTATCCATTTACAAAAGAGGACGCTGCGAAATCTTTTCTCGACCAGCCCTTGAGTTCTTCGATTTTAGTCTTCTTCAAGTCGTCAAAGTTCGTACAGAGCTCTCAGCTGCACTAGTTACAATCCTTGTACTTTCGTCCAAGTTTCCAAACAGTATCAGGAAAGTCGAGAGCGAAGCTTCGCAAATGTAAACTTTGAAATTCTTTCCTATTTGGAGGAAATTGGCCTAGGTTAATCCTCAATCCTCAATTTCCATTTCTACCGTACAAATCCATTCTGTTAAATAAGTACATTTTCCAAATGACGACTTGCTAGGCAAGGATTCTAACAAGTTTGTTACAGGTTCCAGAAAGCAGGGACTCTGAAGGTTGATCCGAGTTGATTCCTTTTGCTAAGACAATCTAGGGTACTTCATTCCCCGGCAGAACCTAGACTGATTAATCCCAGCGAAACCCACTTCTAAGGTTAATTCTCCGGGATCTTCTGAGATCTTCTGGACCTTCTGAGATTTGGGAATTGAGACAAGCACGCGCTTGTTCAATGGTGTATTCAACGATTTAGTAGATCCATGTGAAGGAAAGTCAGAATTCAACCATTCGTTTCAGATAATATGTTTTTTCGGGTAAATTCGAATCAGATTGATGAATCAATCTCGGTAAGGGAGCGTCCATATATTACGTGACACTCTCAAGGGTAGGGAGGGGTCTGCCATAACTTCACGAAGGGTCACATAGAAGGGGGATCGCAAAGGTTTCGTGACACGTGAGACTTCTCTGATCAAAAAACCAAATTAAAATTCTTTCGATACATTGAAGACCAATATTATCGATAGAAAAAAAATTAATTAGTTGCAATTTCAACCCAAAAGTTGAATCTTCAAACCAAAAAGACGCGCCAAAAGTTGAATTTTCGACCAAGAAGGATGACTTTTCTACGATAAAAGATTAATTTTCAATCCAAAAGGATGGATTTTCAACGAAACTGTTTAACTTTCAACTAGAAATAATAACAAAATTTCAAATATTTTCACCAAATAGCTGAATTTTAATCTACAACAATGAATTTTCAATCAAGAAGATGAATTTTTAATTAAATACATAAATTTTAATCCAAATTGTTGAATTTTTAACTGAAACAGAAAGATTTACAACCAAGAGATGAATTTCTAATAAGCTAGTTGAATTATGAACAAAATAATTACATTTTCAACAAAATAGTTGAATTTGTAACCACATAGTTAAATTTTCGATCTCTGAGGATGAATTTTCAACAAAAAAGATTATTTTCGAACGAAGAAGATTACTTTTATACAAAAAATATAACTTATCAACGAAATAAATTATTGTTCAAACAAATTGTTGACTTATCAACTTAATAATGTGATTTTTCAAGTAAAAATGGAATAGTTACATATTCCGTTAAAAACTTAATTTTTAACTCAAAATAAAACGAATTTTTAGCAAAATAGTCAAATTTTCAACCAAAAGAATGTATCTTCAATAAAAAAAATGAATTTTTGAGGATTTTTTTCAACTTTTAACCAAGTTCTTGAGTTTTCACGGAAAAGGATTACTTTTAAACAGAATAGTTGCATTTGCAATTATTTTTACCCAAGCGAGATGAATTTCGAAAGAAAAATGTAATAGTAGACTTTTCAACAAAAAAAAAAGAGCTTTTAACTAAGAATAGTTGCATTTTATTATTGGGTTCTAATAATTTAGTTCAAATTCAAGCGAAAAAACGAGAAGAAGTAGAAGTTTGGTGAAAACAGGGGAAAACTAAGATTTATTTGAAAAAATCAGAAGAGTTTATGGAGGGCCAGATATCTGTTTAGTAAATCTGCCGTCTAAGCTAATCTCCAAATTATGTCAATTTTCTTAATCGAAAAAATCTGGCAAAAACCAAATCTTGTTCGTGAATTTATATTTTCAAATTGACTTCTGCCAGAGTGACTGCTGTCCCAAACTTAGTGAATCTCTTCTATATTTTCAAAACTTTCAATAATTTCTATGGACAAATGAAAAAAAATATTTTAATTTAATTATAAATTAAGATTGAAAAGAAATCCATTTTATCATGAATAATTTTTGCAGAATAAGCAACAAATTGATTCACAATTCTGGGGACCAGAAAAGATCAGTTTAAGATCACTTTAAGACAGGCCTATACCTGCCTATACTGTAGTCTTAAGTTGGTGTTTCTTTTCACGAGGGATACTATACAAGAACTATTTGTTACCATTTTCTCCCCAAAACATCACCAATTTTATTTTAAAACAATTACAATACTCAAATCCTGTCTTTTATCTTTAATATTTATTGGAATCACAATAACACAATTAAAATTTAATAATATGAAAAACTTGACCTGCAAACCTGTTTACAAGTTCAGTTTTTTTCACCACTATTAGGTTGCTTCCGACAACTTAACCACCGTTTCAATTGAGCAAAAATACGTTTTTATATTTCACACTCGCCCAATTTTGTACCCGGAACATCATTTTCATTTAATTTCACTTCGCCAAAAGGTACAATTGTATACATTTGTACACAATATGAGCGCAACTTTCATACTACGCGGGATGCACATGGCAGCTGTACATGCGCAAATAAACTTCCGTCCATGACTTCCGATAGTTAGGTTAAATGGTCTATTACCGTTCTCAAAGTAATATAACCGACTCAGGGGCTCTGTTCTCGAGTTCGTTCGAAACTTTCCGCATACGTAAAGTTTCGAATGGTAAGTTATGTATACGAGATGGAAGTCGTAGTCTCGAGCTCTCTTCGAATTTGCGATTCGAATCATTCGTATATGAATATACTGAATAGCGTTGCCACGTTAAACTCACAGCGAAATTCTAGCGCTTTACTAGTAACAAGCAATTTGAGCCAATGAAGTCATTTGTAGTCGTGTGTGAAATGCGCCAAACATGCGGATGATTTAAAAATTGAATGCTTTCGCTGTCAGCACGTGGTTGGCTCTACGGTCTACCTACATTCATCTTCATTGGGTCAAATATAAACAAAAATTATTACAACGCAATTTACTTATAATGTATAGAATTATTAGTACTTTCAGAGTTTTAGCAGATAAGTGGGAATTTGATTAATGCGATGTTATAAAAGTAGGATCACATAAAATTATATAAAAGTATGATTGTATTATTATAAATCAGGTAGCGCAAAAGTTTCTGGAAAATTTTGCCGAATTAGCATTTTCTTTTTAAAATTATCATAGGATTTATAATGAAATGTACCTACAATTTTTAATTAATTATTTTCTAACCTCAAAATGAAACAAATTTTCAAAGAATTTCAATACAGATTAGCATATGCATATGAAAAAAGGTAAAATATTCCCAAGTGTCGCAACTTTCAAACCAATTAAACAATGCATAATCCACTCACTGTATAAATATATGTTAAAATCATTTTCTTTTATCACTCTCGATCCTGTCACTTTTTGTACCGCGCGCCTCACAAATCATACAAATTAATCACTGCGCATGATCAAACTCTTAATTCGTATACGAATATAAGTTTCGAGTGGCATATATACCCACTCCACGAAGGAATACTTGGTCTCGGTATCGAGCACATGCGCAGAGCTGTTTTCGCAGTCACGTGTTATTCCCACTCCCCTATGTTATGTTTTGACATCTCGATGCATACGTAGGTTATGTTCATTTGTATTTTTATTTTGTGCTACTAATATAAAAATATTCGTTTTTAGGTTAGGTCGGCAAAACACAAGATCAAAACTTTCAACGCGTGTTGACATCGTTGACATGGCAACCGCCAGTGCGCATGTGCGCGATACAGAGACCAAGTTTTCAGCCGTGGCAAGCATTAGGGAATTCTTGGACGTTGTTCGTCCCACTCCCCACTTACAGGGATACCACTCCTTACTATTCCTTCGTGGGAACGACATTTTAAAAATACAATCAAGCAAAACAAACATAACCTAAAAGCATCCAACAAGTCTTTTGGCACAATAAACACTTTCAAAATTATTATATATATAATATTCTCATCGCGCGCGGCTTGCTTTGCTCGCAAGTTTGAGCGCGCCTAGGGTGCGCGTCTGTTGAATCTCGAGCTTCGCGCTCAATCTTTGTACTTCATCCACATTTGTTCACAGACCTTTTAAAATTAAAGGTCAAGCATCGACAACTGTAATTTTGTGATTGTGAATTCTATATTGTTAAAGCTCCTTCGGCTTCAACGAACACATTCTCATCACGCATCTTGTGCTTCGCACATCGGTTAGTCGTTTTGTCCAAAGTACAAACTTTTCCACATTATAAGTATTATATCAAATGAATATTATATTTATTCCTGTACCTCGGTGTGTGACTGCTTATTCAGATATTCCAAAATAATGTACAAATTTTATTTTTCATGATTACTTTAATATTCTTTCCTTGTTTTACACTAATTTTTATTCTCAGCTACCCTGAAAAATGTATCATTTCAATCAAATTGATATTATTACAATTCATAATATGCATTGATATTGAAACATGTGTTTTCATTGTCTGGTTTTTCTAATTGAAAAAAAGTGCGCATCTATGCTACGCCACCACTTCATTGAATTGCATCTAACTTTTTGAATTTTTATCCTGAAAATGGCCGGATACCGAACTCGTATTTTCTTTTTACACCCTTCCCAGTGGGCACAAAAATTTAGAATGTCCTAGAGACGTGTTTGGGACATCCCCAAGACGTCTTCTGGAACATGTCTTTTGAACCTTCTAGAGATGTTCTTAAGACATCTAATGTCAGTACGAAAGATGTCCCGAGAACGTCCTATGTCTTTAAGACGTCTTTAGAACATTAGACGTCTTAGAGACATTGGACGTCCTAGGAACGTCCCAAGGACGTTCTTGGGATGTTCATGGTTTTGTGCCCGCTGGGTTATAAAGTGTGTCAAAGGGCAATCTAATCGGATAATTCCTTCAAATGATATCGTGTTTACAGACTACAACAACGACAGACAGACACCGACGTAAAAACTATTTTTTTTCTGAATCAGGAGGCCTCAAAACGTCGCAATTTGATGGAATCTGCGAAAGTCATTTTTCACATAAAACCAATACATTCTCATTGAGATGAGAACGTAAAAAACTTCCGAATCTGCAGCTATAGTGTGCATATCATTAACTTTGATGACCTACGTTACCGACAGTTTCGATCAACCGGAATGCATGCATTTTATAAGTTGGCAACCCTTCTTTTGCGCTCTTTCTGAGGCGACAGTTTTGCCTTCTGCTCGTCAGCGGTCGGGGTGGTCGGCTTCACCAATCACACCGACGAGCGGAAGTTTAGCTAAGCTGGCGTAGAACTGTTGGGGGGAGAGGGGCGAAATTTTTGCCTCGGAAAGAGCGCGAAAGAAGGGTTGCCAACTCATAAAATTCATGTACTCCAGCTGATCGATACCGTCCAAAAATACATTCAAGTAAAACAAACATAACCTAAACGATTTACTGTCTTGTTGTCACTCTGAGTATTTATATAAACAAGTACTTACGACTTCAATGAGTAATCAATCCTTCCGAATCTGCGACATGAATTTTATGAGTTGACGACCCTTCTTGCACTCTCTTTCCGAGGCGAAAGTTTCGCTTCCCCCAACAGTGAGCCTACTTACACCGTACGCTAGTTGCAGGCTTAAACTGCTTAAGTGGGGATAAGCGTAGCTGAGGTCTAACTCTGTAGCATGGGAGGGAGTAGAGAGCAAGCGTCCAGTCTCTCTCCCTCTCATGCGCCAAGGTTACGTCTCAATGACGCTTATCTGCACTCTGCCCCCACTTAACCAGTTTAAGCCTGTGAATAGCGTACATGGTCGGCTTTACACCGACGAGCGGAAGGTTCGTTTCAGCCGCGTAGAACGGTTGAGGGGAGAGAAATTTTCGCCTCGGAAAGCGCGTGAAAGCAGGGTTGCCAACTTATAAAATTCAGATATTCCAGCAGATCGAAACTGAAGGTAACTGTGCATCATTACCTTTGATTACCCACGTTACCGACAGTTTCCATCCATGAATTTTATAAGTTGGCAACCCTCCTTTCACGCGCTCTACGAGGCGAAAGTTTCTCTCCCACCCACAGTTCTACGCGCGTGAAACTAAACTTCCGCTCGTCGGTGTAAAGCCTACCAGTGTAAGGTGGCTCAGTTCTACGCGCGTATAGCTAACCCTCCGCTCGTCGATGTATATAGCCGACCAATGAAACGTTTCATCAAGTGCTCGGTCACGAAAGATAGAAAAAGAGATTAAAAAATATTCAAATTTGTAATAAAGAGATAGAAAAAGATAGAGTACTCAGCCATGAAAGAGATAGAAAAATATTGAAATTTACTTTAGTGAGCGTACTTAAATTATAATGTAACAGCCCAAGGGGTGGGGGACGAGATATTTTGTTACTATTGATACGGTATCGGGGGGGGGGGGGGCCAAAAATTCATGTACGAAATTTTTTAAATTCGCAAAAATATAAAATGAAAATTTTAATTATTTTTACGTTTTCCTTTTTTATAAACATGGGTCATAATCATGATACATGTATCTCGTGGTATACCAGGAGGGTTAAAAAAGTACTGCGCATCGAATTAAGTTAAATTAATCTTCCAAACTGTCCTGAAACTTGCCGTGCAACATTCCCTCACAAGCGGACATTTTTTTGATTGAACGAACCTTGTCCTAACCTTTCAATGCAATATCTGCCAATATTCCCAATCTTACAATCTAATTTTCTGCATGAAAATATGAATTCTTAACAACAAGAAATGGAATTTTCGACAAAATAGTTGAATTTTCAAAGCAGAAGGATTAATTTTCCACAAAGCAGTTGAATTTTCAAACTCAAAAAGATGAATTTTTAACAAAAATGTTAATTTTCGACCAAACAATTGAATTTCCAACTAATATTATGAATCTTCTACCAAAAAAATGAATTTTTATTAAAATAGTTCAACTATCAGCCAAGGAATTAAATTTTAAAGACTATAATTGAAATATATAACTAATACATTTGCTGAAGATAATTCACAATCGCCACAATAACTTTTCTACATTAAAGCAAGAATTTCCAATCCAAAAGGACGAATTGTGAACAGAATACAGAATAGTAGTTAGAAATTAATCAATTTTTAACTATAAAAATGAATTTTTAACTAAAAAAATGAATTTTCGACAAAAAACAATGCATTTTCAACAAAATAGTTCAATTTTCAACCAAAAATGACATAGTTAAAAGAATTAATGTTTAAAAAAGAAAAAGAAAACAACTTTTGTCAAGAAAATAGTTCAATTTTGAACGAAAGAAATGAATTTTCAACTAAAGAAAATAAATTTAAAAAATGGAATAGTTAAATATCCAGCTATAACAATAATTTTTCAACAACCACAAAATTCCATCAAAATCGATCAAATTTCCACCATTTCCAAACAAAAAGAATAATATTGTACGAAAAAAAAACTAATTTTTAACAAAATACATGAATTTTCAACTAAAAAAGAAGATCTATTTGATCCAAAAATGGAACAATTTAATTTTCAGTAAAAAAAAATAATAATTTGATTTTCAACCAAAGAAAAATGAAGTCTCACAAAAATATTTAATTTTCCACCAAAAAAGATGATTTTTCAACTGGCAAAGATAAATTTGCAAGCAGAAGAAAAACGAATTTTCTAAAGCGTAGTTGATTTTTGAACTATATTGTTGAATTTTCAACTGAACAAGATCAATTTTCAAGCAATAGAAAAGCGAATTTTTCAAAAATTAGGTTAATTTTCAACCAAAGAAATGATTCAAAGAAAAAGATTACTTTTCAACGAAATCGATCATTTTCAACCATTTTCAAACACGAAGAATAATATTGTGCCAAAAAGACGAATTTTCAACAAAATGCATGAATTTCGAACCATATAGTTGAATTTTAAACTAAAAAAGATGATAATTTCTACCAAAAATGAAATAGTTTAATTTTCAGTAAAAAAATAATTTTCAGCAAAAAAAAACACGAAGTTTAAAAAAAATTTACATTTTTAACCAAACAAATAAATTTTTAAACATATAATTTTCTACAAAAAAGATCTTTTTTCAAACAAATAGATGAATTTACAACCAAATGGTTGATTTTTCAACCATATAGTTGTTTTTCAACTGAAAAAGATAAAATGTCAACGAAATCGAAAAAGTTTTAAACATTTTCATACACGAAGAATAATATTGTACCAAAAAATTATTTTCAACTAAAAAAACAAACAAATTTGTAACAAAATAGTTAAATTCTCCGCCAAAATTGGTACGATTAATTGAAAGAATTAATTTAAAGCAGAAAAAGAATTTTCAATAAAATCGATAAATTTTCAACCATTTTCAAACAAGAAGAATAATATTGCAACAAAAAAGACGAATTATTAACAAAATACATGAATTTTCAACCACATAGTTGCGTTTTCAACTAAAAGATGCCTTCTTGAACAAAAATGCAATAGATTAATTTTTAGTTCAAAAAAATAATTTTTAACAAAAAAAGGAGTTCTAACATAATAGTTGAATTTCCGACAGAAACAAAATAAATTTTTAAATAAAAAAATGAATTTTTGGAACAAGAAGAATAATTTTGTAGCAAAATCACGAATTTTCAACTAAACAAAAAAAAAAAAAAATTCTAACGGAAAATTTTAGTATATATACTTAAGTTTCCAGTTGAATAATTTAATTTTTAACCAAAAAGAAAGAACGATCTTCCAACAAAATAGTTAAATTTTCAACCAAAGAAATGAATTTTGATCCAAAAAGATGCATTTTGAACCAAAAAGATTAATTTTCAACAAAAAGAGACGAATTTTGAATAAAATACATGAATTTTCAAAAAAAAAGTTTGATTTTCCAACCACATAGTTAGATTTTCAACTAAAACTGATAAATTTTAAAGAAAAACGAAAAAAAGCTACATTTTCAATTTAAGAAATGAGTTTTCAACCAAAAAGATGAGTTTGAACCAAAAAGATTAATTTTCAAAGATAAAAGACGAATTTTCAATAAAATACATGAATTTTCAAACAAAAGGTTGACTTTCCAACCACATAGTTGGATTTTCAACTGAAACTGATAAATTTTAAAGTAAAAGAAAAACGAAAAAAGCTACATTTTCAATTTAAGAAATGAGTTTTCAACCAAAAAGATGAATTTGAACTAAGAAGATTAACTTCCAAAGAAAAAAGATGAATTTTCAATAAAATACATAAATTTTCAACCACATGGTTGATTTTTCCACTGAAAAAGATGAATCTAGATAAAAAAATTAAATAGTTAAGTTTTCAGCAAATGAATTTTGAACCAAAAAAGCTCATTTTCACCAAAATAGTTAAATTTGCAACCAAAGCAAAGAGATAAATCTACAAAGCGCGACCTAGCAGCTGGAAGTGGTAAGCTCCCCCATTGCTTGGCCCTCGGTGTGCAGACATCTTGTCAGCTGACGTCACATCTTCGAAATACCTAATGTCAGAAATGTGAACTCGACGTAGGGATTCGCCCCCAGTGCTGCCACTACTGTCATTTTCTCCAACTTTTGACAGCGTGGTTGGTTGCACTGCGCATGTGCTGTCCATCTGTTTGGAGGGGCGTAGAAAGGAGGCCATATTGTACAGTTAAATTGAAAGAAAGAAAATAATTTATCTTGCCCGTCTGAAGTCGCGACAATTTCAATTTTTCTCCCCCTCGTTCATCGCCCGCTCTGTGCTCAAACTTTAAGATCGTGAATATAGTGAATCGAAAAAAAACGGGAGCCTTTTCTCGGCTCCTGCCGTTTTGTATATAAATACAGAATACGAATCTCGATATATTCGATCAGACCGTCCATCCAAGGAGTACATAGTTCGCTGTCGACGAGATGGGCACTCGAGACGACGAGTACGATTATTTATTTAAGGGTAAGAACAAAAAAAAATCAAACTCATGAAATTCTGCCCCTAACCCCCATTTCACATCGCCATTTTATACCGGACTTTGCAAATCCTTATCGGGTCGTAACCGAGGAATCGAGGATCGTTGACATTGAAGCGCCGATTGTGTGGTGGGAATCGACGTTCACGGTGAAGAAATAATCGCGAGCGTTGGCCAATCCTCGATTAATTAGCAGGATTTTTTTTATTTTCATTCATTTTCGTCACTCTTTTATCACATTTTGTCTTTATTGATGACTGCTCCAAAGGAAATGGTCTCGACGGGAGACAATCAGAGAAAAAATGCCCTCTGTCATTCACACTCATTTTTCTACTGACATTCACCGAAAGATGCAGAGATGAATGACTCTTCTTTTAAAATCACTGATGATGTCATCAATCCCTCACGCTAAGATGCTTTTCGATATTTGTATCTTTTTGGTTCAATATTGCCAAATTTAGAACTTGACCTTTTCTCTTCTGTCAAACTTGACGTCTATTGTTTCATTGTTTGACACGTGTAACAGTGAATGTGTGACGTAGTGGGGCGAAAAGCACGATTGTGAAAACAAAAAGAAGCTTATCTCGTAGAAAAGAATGGTTTTTGCTGATCCGAAAAATTTTTTATTTTAATATTTGCAAACTTGTAGCAGGGTATCCAGCCTACCTGGAATTGACAGGGAATTTTCAGATACCTGGAAAAACCTAGAAATGTCAGAAAAATTGTTTGAGAGCGTGCTTAAATTTTTTTTTTTAATTGCAATATAAAGTTGAATAACAATAATTTTTAATTTGTAAAAGTAGCTTTATATTACTCCATTTAAATATTTGGTTGAAATGTTTTTTTTTTCAAAATTAATTTTTTTAACTAAAATTTTAACTGTTCAATTTTTGTAAAAAATTATATTTTTTAGTTGAAAATTTATCTTTTTGTAATAAAATTTAACTTTTCCAGATAGATATTTCATCATTTTAGAAGAAAATTCCTTTTCTTAAACTGAAAATTAGATTTCTTAACTTAAAATTTAATTATTTAATTTAGGTTGACAATTTATCTTTTTTAGTTGAAAATTAAAAAGTTTGGTTGAAAATTTAGGTATTTTATTAAAAATTCGTCTTTTTTCTTTGGAAATTAACATTTTTGGTTAAAATTCATCTTGTTGGTTGAAAAATCATTTCTTTTGTTGAAAATGTAGATACTTTTTTTTTTAATTCGTTTTTATTTTGCTTGAAAATTTATCTATGTGTAACTATTCCAATTGAATATTCTAGCATTTTAGTTGAAAATTATTTTTTTTTTACTTAAAATTTAAGTACATATTTAATCTAGGTTGACAATTTATCTTTTTTATTTGAACATTCATTCTTTTATTGAAAATTGATCTTTTTAAATAGAAATAAAGTTTCTTGGTTGAAAATAAAATTTTTAACTTAAAATTTTTGTTTTCAACTGAAAATGTAACTATTCCAATTGAATATTCCATTATTTTAGTTGAAAATTCATCTCTTGGTTGAATGTTAATTTTTTTTAAATGAAAATGAATTTTTTTAAAAATGAAAATGAATTTTTTTAAAAATGAAAATGAAATTTTTTAACTTAACAATTAACTATTTTATTTTCGGCTGACAATTTATCTTTTTTATGGTTGATTATAAACCAATCTGTTTAGATTATTATATTTTCCAATTAGGAAAAGAAACAATCAGAAATTTAATGTATTTCTAACATTTTTCATTTGGTTATTTTTGTCTCTAATGAGCCGAAGAGTTTCTGTTTTTTTAATTGTGAATCTTTTTCATGCTCATTTTGCAGAAAATTATTCATGATAAAATGGATTTCTTCTCGATCTTAATTTTAAAATATCTTTTTTAGTTAAAAATTCATGTATTTTGTTAAAAATTCGTATTTTTCGACAGAAATAAATCTTTTTGGTTAATGATTCATCATTTTAGTTGAAAATTCATCTTCTTGGCTGAAAATTCATCTTCTTGGCTGTAAATTCATCTTTTTGGTAGAAAATTCATCTTTTTGGTTTTAAATTCAACTATTCCAGTTGAAGATTTATCATTTTAGTTGAAAATTAATTTTTTTAACTTAAAAATCAACTATTTATTTTTTGGTTGACAATTTATCTTTTGTAGTTGAAAATTCATATATCTTGTTGAAAATTCGTCTTTTTTTTAGAAATAAATCTTCTTGGTTGAAACTTCATATTTTTGTTGAAAATTCAACTATTTCAGTTAAAGACTCATCATTTTAGTTGAAAATGTATAACTCTGTTTAAAAATTTTTTTTCAACTGAAAATTTAACTATTCCATTTTTGATTTAAATTTGAGCTTTTTTAGTTCAAAATTCAACTATTTGGTTTGAGAATTAATCCTTTTTGTTGAAAATTTAACTGTTACAGTTAAAGATTCATCATTTTGGTTTAAAATTCAATTATTCCAGTTGAAGATTCATCATATTATCTACAAATTCATCAGTTTGCTTGAAAAATTTATTTTTTTACTGAAAATTTAACAATTCCAATTGAATATTTCTTAATTTTAGTGGAAAATTCATCTTTTTCGGTTGGAAATTCAACTGTTTGGTTAAGAATTCATATATTTTTTTGGATAATTTGTTTAAATTATTCTTAAAATTCATGGACTTCGGAGACTATACATATTTCGAGTCTATTATTTAGAAAAATGCGAAATATTAGAATTGCCTCGTACTATGAAAAATTATACGCGGAAAAAACTTGAGATACCTGTAGAAAATCTGGAATTGTCAGGGAATTTTTTTCTAGGATTTGAGTAGACACCCCGTGTAAATTCGGGTTATAAAAAAGCAATACTTGTTTTATTGTCTGATGCATTGAAATTTGAGTTCCTGGATATTTTATAAATAATGAGTAACAGTGTAGATAATTTATAACTTTCTGAATTTTCTGTATAGGATTACAAGGAGTAAATTGGAAAAAAAACCTTGTATTAAATATTTTTGTAAAAAAAAAATCCCTCTTTTGTTGTGTTTTGCCAAATTTCCATAATTCAAATTAGTAATTTTTCAAAAACTTATAATATTTTTAATGTTTGAAGATCTAGGAAATAATAGAATTGAGGTCACTTGACTTCAGTTAAAGTTGATTTAATTCCGCTTAATTCAGGCATTCTCGATTTCAAATTAAATCTCTTGAAGGACTTGATGCGTATTGCTTGTTAATTTTTTTTTTAAACACAATTATTTTTTTTCCTCTTTTTCTTTTTGTATTGTCCACAACCTTGGACATAATTAGAAAGCAAAAAATATTGATAATACATTCAACATATATATGCTGACGGTAGCAAAACTCCTTCCTGCAAGATTTTTATCATTGAAGTTAGTCATTTTCTTCTTAAGTAACTTCTAAAATTGTTTCTGTACTTCTAATCGAGTTTAAAAGTTCTTGCATTGTTGTAATTTCTAAATTATAATAGGATTCACATTTTGCAACTCTCTTGATTTAGTTATCATTCGTTTCTTGTATTTTTTTTCTACATAGAGTAAATTAGTAATAATTAGAGGAAAATTTTCGAAATGAAAAGGAGGATAGACAGTTAAGTGAATTTATTTCTGCTAAACTATATTTTTATCTTCAATTAGTACTTCACAAATTAGCAAATATTTGTCTTGGTTTAGATATTGTTTTGTTCTACTTTGAATATACAGAACTTGCGCAATAACATTGAAGGAAACTGAAAAGATTATAAACTCAAAAATTGTGGGTTTAAAACTTGTCTTTAGTTTATTAAAAATTAATATCTTTAGAATTTGATAAGTTAGGAAATTAAATATAAGAACGTTTATAATTTTATGCGAATTAATATTTGGTAATAAATGTGAATTAAACATTTGCCTCTAAAATTTTATAAAGTGATGGCAGTTTAACTATTGAGAGGTAGATAATCGGGGCTACCGCACAGTCACTTTTTAAAGAAAAAGTTACTATAGTTACTTAAATCCACCTCGTTTTAGATTTTATTAAAAAAAAAAAATTCAATTAATCTGTATGAAATTGATAAGAATATATTGTATGAAAATGCTATTCAATTCCCCTCTTTTCTCCTTTTTTACAAAATTCCTCCATACATATTTTTGGGATAAAGTTGATTCTTTTTAGTTCAAAAGTCTACTCTGATATTTTTGGTTCAGAATTAATCTTCTTTGTGGGTAAAAATTTGTATTATTTGGTTGAAAATTTAATTATTTTATTGAACATTCGACTGTTTTATTGAAAAAGTCATATTTTATTCTCGAAAATTCAACTGTTTGGTTTAAAGTAAACTCTTTTGTCGAAAATTCATCTCTATTGCTTGAAAATGTAACTATTTGGTTCTAAATGCAACTGTTTGGTTGAAAATAAATTTATTTTCGTTGTAAATTCTGCTATTTGGTTGGTAATTCATCTTTTTTGATTGAAAGTTAACTTTTTATTGAAAGGTTATATTTTGGAGATTAAAAGTCAAATATTTTCTGAATTATTCAACTTTTTAATTTGAAAACCTAAACTATTTTGATGAAAAATTATATCTTTTGATAGATAATTAATATTTTTTTTGTTGAAAATTGATCTCTTTTCTAGTACAAATTCCATCATTTTTTGTTTAAAATGCAACTGTTAGGTTGACAATTAATTATCTGTTTTGGTTAAGGATTCAAGTTAATTCAATTGAAGTTGAAGATTCATCATTTTAGTTGGAAATTCATCTCTTTGTTTGAAAATTGTACTATTTTGTTAAAAATTCGTTTTTTTTTTTGGTAAAATTTCATTTTTTTAAACTGAAAAGTAAACTGTTTTATTCAAAACTCGTTTGTTTTTTCGGTTGGAAATTAACTTTTTAAACTGAAAATTTAACTATTGCATTTTTGATTGAAAATGTATATTTTTTATTAGAAACTCCAACTATTTGGTCGAAGATTCAACTTTTTTGTTGAATATTCATCTTTTTTATTTAAATATTAACTATTACATTTTTCGTCGACAATTCATATTTTTTAGTCGAAAATTCAACTGCTTGGTTGAAATTTGAAGAGTTTTATTAAAAACTAACTTTTTTAGTTGAAGATTTATCATTTGAGTTGAAAATTCATCTCCGCTTGAAAATTGAACTATTTTGTTGAAAATGCATCTTTGTTTTTGTTTGAAAATTAATGGTTTTAACTGAAAATTTAACTATTCCATTTTTCTTTTTTAGTAGAAAATTCAACTAGACAAACAATTAGACATTTCTTTTTCGTAAAAATATCCGTAAAGCTAAAATACTGAATTTAGAGAAAAACCGACCAAGTGTCGTATTTCCAGCCTTTGCTCAGTTCCTACACAAAGGGGCGGTTAGTCCCGCTGTGCTCTTAAATGGGCATCTCCTCTCTTGATATCTCTCTCACGCTTTTACGATGGTCCACAGATGTTCAAAATTTCTCCAAAATCAAATGCGCCGTCAAATTTTATTTGCCCTGAGCTGTACACTGTACACTTGTACAGTATACGTAGGTCCTATAAAAAAAAGAAATGGGAATTAATATCCGTATTACGATTATTTAAGAGTTTCTATCCAATTCAAGAAAATAATATTTCTCTTTTAGCCAGAAAGAAAGAAAACTCAATAACGTTAATGAGGCAAACTTAAATTATATTTTGGAAATTAGGAATTTAAAAAATAGTTTTTATTCGAATTTTGTGCCAGAGTGACGTCAAAATCGAGGCTTGTGACGTCACTATTTAGTAAGATCATCTTAACTGTCTACCTACCCTACCTGGAAAACCTAGAATTGTCAGGGAATTTTTATAAACCTGGAAATGCCGGTAATTTTTTCTAAAGTCAGGGAATTTTTGCGAGAGCATGCTTAATTTTTTTTTTAATTGCAATGTAAAAATGAATAACAAAGATTCTTTACTTTTAAAAGTAGCTTTGTATTACTTTCTTGAACTATTTGGTTGAAAATTAGTTTTTCTTTTGGTTTGAAATTGATTTGTTTAGCTGAAAATACAAGTATCTGGATGAAAATTCATGTATTTTGTTGAAAATTCATCTTTTGCTTGAAAATTTAATAGTTGGTTTGCAAGTTTTTCTCTCTCTTGACTGAAAAATCTTTCATAATTTAAAACTCATCTTTTTTGGTTGAATTAAACTGTTTTCGATTTAAAAAATTAAAAACTTTTGGTTGAAGTATCAGCTATGTGTTAAATTTTTCGTTCAGAATTCATCTCTTTTGGAATGAAAATTTAAACAGTAGGTTCAAAGTTAAACTCTTTTGTTAAAAAATAATTTTTGTTGTTGAAGCTTTATTATTTCAATTGAAAATTCATCCCTTTGGTTGAAAAATGATCAATTTTGTTGCAAATTTAACTATTTCAGTTGAAACTTTACCTATTTATTTTAAAATTCGTCTCTTGGGCTTAACAACATAATTGGCTAATTTTAATAGTTTTTGTTTAAAAAGTTTTTTTTATGCTCGGGTCAAAATTAACAAACAAAAAAACTTTTTACACAAAAACTATTGAAATTAACCAATTTTTCACTTCGAATGCAGATTTGATTCAAAACTCGAATAGGCCCTAATTATCTAGAAAAGATTTAATTCTAGTATTTATGGAGTAAAATGAGGCAATTCACTTTTAAAGTTGGGTCCTGGCTTCAACGCCGTGAAACAAAAAATATTTTAAAAAACAATGACTAAATTTAAAATTGGACAAAAATGTAGTTAAAAAATTTGAAACTTTGAAAAAACTCCCGGTTACATGACAAGATTCCCGGTTCTTCAGAATCATATAAATAAAAACATTTAAAAAAATATTATATTATTGTTAATGTTATTATAATAATTAACTATACAAAAATAAATAAATTACCAAGCTTCTTCATAAACGTCCCCGGTATGATTACATGTTTTCAATTCGGAAAATTGTTGCTTGGTTATTTATTTATTTTTGCATAGGTAATTATTGTGAATATTTTGTTTTAATGTAATTCGCTTCTGTAATGGTATCTTCAACATTTTTAAGTTCACAGCTTTATTATTCACAGTTTTTTTTTCAGTTTCTTAAAACATTTTTTTCCTCCAATCCGTAAAAGAGAAACAATAAACACGTACATAATTAATTTTTTAACTTTTTTAATCAGAAGCATTTTTTAAAATATTTTTTTATTTATATGATTCTGAAAAACACTAGACGGAATTTTTTCAAATTTTTACAATTTTTAGTTGAAAATTCATCACTTTGGTTGACTTTTTTTTTTTTTTTTTTTTTGAAAATAATTTTTGTTGTAACTGAAAATGTAACTATTCCAGTTTTCGTTGAAAACTGAATTTTCAGTTAAAAATTCAACTATTTGGTTGAAAATTCAACTATTTTGTTAAAAATTAATCTATCTTGTTGAAAATGCAATATTTTTAGTTGAAAAGTTAGGAATTTGAAGCGGTTTTAATTGAATTTAATGTAGTACCACATGAATTTTACCTAAATATGAACTGAGTTTTAAGTATAAGAAGGGAAATAAAATTTTTTTTGAATTATTGTTCAAATTCATGGACTTTAGAGACAATTTTTAGAAATGATTAATTATGTTTTTAGTATGTATTATCTAATTATTTAATGAATCGATGGTACTAATATATTTAAGAATATGCTGTAATATAATTTTTCCAAGCTTTTTAGGTTAAAAATATTAATTGAATCCCTTGAAAGTGAAAAAAAAACATTATTTGTAATAAACTCGCGAAACTATATACATATTCCGAGTCGATTATTGAAACGTACTATGAAAAATTATACCTTGAAAAAACCTGCAATTGTAAGGGAATTTTTTGTCAACAGTTTGAGTAGACACCCTGATTTAACTATTGAATATTGAATTACTTCGACCTCTAAAATAAATAAATTTCTGGATTAAATTTTCTTGAATTTATCTTCAATAATTATTTTCCAAGGAAACAACTTTGTGTTTCAGAAGTTATCTTACTAAATAGTGACGTCACAAGCCTTGATTTTGATGTCACTCTGGCGCGAAATTCAAATAAAAACCATTTAACAAATCCCTGTACACTAATTATTTTTTAAACCTATATGAAAATCGAAATTGTATTACCATCCTTTTGTATTGAGTTACTTCGGCCTAAAATAAATAAATCAACAAAATAAAAGCGTATCCTTCATATGAAAACTCGTAACCTCCATTGTAGCTTTATGGAGGAAGTTTTCTTAGTCATATCGTTGTAAGTTATAGGGTGACCTCTATATATTAAAATTAAAATCAACAAAAGTAAAAAAGTAGATTTCTCATTTTATCGATCATCGATAATTATTTCGATCTATGCATTTTTACTATTTCTTTCAGTGTAAGTTATTATTATGACTAACTTTCTCAATACAGGCGTGAAATAAAATGTATTTCAGTAATTTTTCTACATTTCTAATCCAGTCACAAATGTTCTTCTTTGCTTGTAGGAGCCAACCATGTACTCCGTACTCTTTAAGGACTTCCCAAAGTTTACTTCTATTTACCTTGTCAAATCCAACAAATGCCATTTCCAACGTGGGCTGCCATAACATTATCAACTTTTTTGCGCCTTCATTCTCAATTTCTTTGTAAATGAATATTTTTCGGATTTTACAAAATTCTGAAAGTAAAAATTATAAGATTTTACTTTTGCATATTGAACTAAAAAAATATATAAATAATTTAAAGTTAAAATACATCGCATAAATAAGTCGTAAGTTTGATGATGCAATCTTTTTTTTAATAAGTATTTCCTTTACAGATAATGTTTATGTTTCAATGTTTATCGTGAAAGAAGTAAACAACAATACGCCTCACGAAATCTCCAGGTTAAGCGTCAAAACATTCGTTTTAAAGAAATTTTATTTTATGATATTCAGACAATCCAAAATTGTTAATGTCAGTTTCTTCAATTTCGTATAACCTACGTTATTTTTATTGATTGTCACTCTTTTTTCAGTCTCGAAAAATAAAAATATTCATAGATATACATATTAGTATATTTAAGGTTTGATTTTATTAAAGCTCTTACGACTAACGCTGTATTTACAAGATTAAAATTTTAGATTGTTCCAAATTTGAGATGAATTTATAACTTCAAGCTCATTTAACAATAAGTTTAGAAAGCCTTCAAGTTTAAATGCTCGGAAATTTAAACCATTTACAATTTAAGGAGCTCAACAAATCGGAGATAACGCAATTATACTAAAGCTTAGACTAGCATATACGTATGTTTACAATCATATTGGTTTTTGTCATACTGACTTTTAACATTTTATTTTTCAGTCAACAGTTTGAAAGAAAAATAAATCTTAACAGCAATGGACGACGAGGGATTTGATCCATGCGAATGTATGTGGAATCACGATATGGCAATGCAGCGTCTTTTGTCCATTGTAAGTCGTGACAAGAATGAAAAGCAAGAAATAATTGTTCAAAAGTTTTTGATTATTCAACTAATGAAACATTTTTGTTAGAATTTCCAGCCTTTATCTTGTTCAAATATCACACATATGTCAAAATTATTTTTTCACCGTACCACGTGTTTTAAATTGTGCAATATAATATTGTGCGGCTTATGCGAAAAGTTCTCTACTCAGCAGTTACGTAAACTGCATCATAATTGTATAATCGAGTGCCTTATCTGTACTGATACAAATTGGTAATATTGTCGAAAAGAGAGCATTTTTTGTTTTACTAAAAACCGTTCAAATCATCCTTTTTAAAGTAGTAACCCCCCCCCCCCCCTCCCAGAGTAATAACTAATGTTTGGTGCAAATCTTTATGTGCAATAAATTAAATTTGTCAGCAATAAAATAAATACAAATTACGTGTAAAGTACCTATAACTTTCAGTTTTAATTTTATTTATATATTTCAGATTTAATTAGAGAATTTTCTAATTTTTAGTTTCATAAATAAATGATTGACATTTGTGAGTGTTTATTATAAACAGGCATTTTTCATCATAGAGAAAAACCAAGACATTTATTTAAAATTTATTTTTACTTTTATGGAAAATATTATAGATTTTTATTTTTTATTTCGATTCCTAAGGCCTTTTCTACATTATGATTTTAGTTGCGGCAAACACAGGCTTACTGTACTGACAATGAGTGTCTCTCTGTCTCGAGATGTATGTATATTTACGTAATAAAAATAAACCACCGTTTAAGAATATAAAAAAAACCAGGCGCACAAAATTTGCGATCTTTAAAAAATTTGTCGCTAAAAAATATCTGGAATTAAGGTTGTATTTGATGTGATTTGTTTACTTGAGATGAATTTTTCAGTTTGAGAAAATTTTTTCTCAAGGAGGCACAGACAGTTGGGAGAGTCCATTTTATAAAGAAAATTGGGATTTTCACGTTATTGAACATCTTTTTGCAAGCCAGTTATCGTGTTGAATCCTTGCCTACATTTAATTTAACATACTTTTAAATTCTATTGAGGCGTTTGCATATTTCTTTTGTTCGGCCTATGCATAAAAAACTTTTTTCTTAAAAATGCAGTATTTTCATTTCTCTTTTGAAAAAAAATATTCAGAAAAGTTCACCGTTATACACCGATAAAGTCTTTCGATAGCTCCAATTTACAATAATTAAAATTTTGAGTGTCGCAAATTTTTATACCAAACACTCTAGATTGCCATACCACAAGTGGTTTTTTATTTTAGTGCCAGGGCCATCATCCACTCCAAGCGACAACTTTTTCATGATGTTTTTGATGTTCGGGATGTTCATTCTTATGTATGCTCTTAGGCCAAGGTCCCTCAGATCGAAAAATAAGGAAGACATGAAAGCTAGACGCAACCAGCCCGTGAGTACAATTATTATGACCTATGTAATTTTATTTGCTTCAAACAGCAATACGTAATACGTAATCGGTTCAATTGATTTTCGATTATGTCATGTATTTCCGCATATGAGTATATAGTACTTATATTTCATTTTTTGTTCTTCAGATTTTAATAACATTTAAGCAACTACTTATGATTCTGACTTCATCATTCAAAAAATATTTATTTCACGTGTTAGGAAAGTTTTAATATATGTGCTTTCTATTAATATTTATCACTTCAGTCTGTAATTAAAGACAAGTTTGGCACGTGTAAAAAATTATTATCCTTACGATATAAATTTTGTAAATGTATATTATGTCAAAATTCCCATTTCTATGTATACCTTCACTTTCAAAAATTACAAAAAGACATCTTTAACTTGGTCGAGGGGAAAAAATTGACCGGGAAAAAACCGGGAATTGCAAATGACCTAATCGCTAGATACCCTGAAACCTGATTCTGATGGTCTCTATCCGTTTGAGATAAATAAGAAACATTATGTCCTCTGAGGGTTAGAAACTCCATAAGCTTTCCATTAACATGCATTTCATCCATGTTTCGATATATCATGACTTTTAATATTCAATCTCAAAAAAGTACATAAAGGATAGATATTTTAAAAAAAAATGGTTATCCGTATTAAAAAAATCCTTGAGGATTTTCATCAGTAAATCTTATCCTATCCTACATTAAAGTTTATTCAATTTTCTTTTTTTGTTTGCACCCACAATGAGGTCCTATATATACTACTACTGCAAAATGAAAAATATCGGAAGACCTTTTTTTCAGCAGTGCGTTTATTTTTTTAATGGAATACCGTATATACCCAAGTTTTTTAGATTAAAAATAAAAATCTTTCAAATCATAACATTTTTTGTTTGAATTTACAACAAAAAATGTGATTTTAGGAAGGACCCAATAGGTTAACCACCCCTAAAGTCTTACCTCATGAGTACGTACATTTTAACAGAATAATGAAACCGTTTTTTTTTATATAAAACTTTTCTGAACTTTCACAAGACGTTTAAAGTTTTGTGCTGTGTAAACTTTAAAAGAAAATACCCCAGAGATCCGATATAACAGCAGTTTCGGGGGTTGCCTCGCACTGACCTTGCATGTAAATCGGTACCCTCGAAACGTAAACAGTCTGAACCGTTTCCATAATATTGCGAAATATACTCGACTGAGTACTCGCGCATGCGGCCCTTCTAGGAATTTGTAAATTGGATGCTCTTCTATGGGAGCTCTTGTGTAGATAATTAAACAAATGTTAAGATCTCAAAGCTCAAAGCATTTCAAGAAAAAAATAGTTTCTTTTTAATTTATCTTCAAAACTATAAGTTCAAGCTACAGAATTAATGAAGAACACATATTGGTAGAGTTGGTCAAGAACGGCAGCCAGATCAATTGCACCAATAACTTTAAAACCAAAGAAGTATGTTTCCAAAAATCTGTGTGATCGGCTCATTAGAGACTGCTATAATATAACAGGGTAAAATAGGGAGAAAAAGAAAAGAGTCAACCAAACAAACCTCTCACTCTTTTTCTTATTCTTTCTCCGTCTTTTTTATACTACTGGGAACCAACATGTTTCGAGGTCAATTTAAAGTTTAGACCTTCTCATCAGGGAATGAATCAGGAAAATTGCCGTTTTCTCCCTCTTTTTTCCTTTATTACATATATGTTTCACTGTTTCATGAAGAAAACAGCATTCTTTCAGTTTTCCACAAAAACTATTAACTTTAGAAAACTACAATGTCAAGAAAAAAGTTGTTTTTATTTTAAAATGTTTTTGTTTTCACCTCTTTTATGTTAACCCCTTTTTGTAGAGTGTATTTTATTGTTTTTTGTCAAAAAGGCCTGTTTTCGATTCTTGTATAAACATATGAACTTTAATGACTACATTCTTTTTCGCAGCCGAAGTTTCTTCTTCATATTTTGTCCTTTCAATTCTTTTCATCGCGACAGTTTACGTTAAAATTGAAATAATGTCCATAAAAATTGTTTCAGGTGAAAAAGGCAATAACAACAAATGTCGGCTGCCGAAAAAATCGTTTTGCCTTAATAATTTAATCGTTAATGTTCATATTTTTAGATTTAGAAAAAATTTGAAAAAGACCATTTTGCAGAAAAAAGTAATATACTCTCCACAAATAAGTATCGAAATAAAGAAGGTAAGAACAGCAATTATCAGCCTTAAAAAACTAAAGTTTTTTCCTAATAATGCAACAAAAATTTGCGAGCTCGGCCCGACTCACACGTGGCTAAGATAAAGCTCGCAGGCCGGAAAAAAATTGCCTTTCCTAACATTTACATTTAATTATTCTTAACTTTTTGTAAATATTATCAAAAATATATTGATTGTTAACATTATAATTGAAGAATTTAGCATTTTTAATTAATATTTGTACTATCCTTTTATTTTATATTTATATTATTTTCTATATCAAATAATAAATTCTTTAGTAGACTAATTTGTTTTTCATGATTTAAAATAAATTAGTTTTCTAAAGAAATCGTTAAAGATGTCACAAAAGTGAAAAATAACGTTACTTAGACAATTTTGTAAAAAAAATATTGTAGCCTCGGTAGAGATAACGTTGGAATCTTTGTTAAAACTGTGAGCATATGTTGAAATAATTTGTTCTATGACATGTAAAATCCGAGGTAAAACAGAGAGACCTTTGGCCAAGAATCTCTTGTCATACTATGAACGCAGTTTTAAATAAGTGTATTTTTGTTGATTCAACGTTATCTCTGACAAGGCATCAATTGTAACTTCAGCAATAATTTAAATCAAAATATTTTTTTACACATTGGGTATAAAATCTTTCTATTAATATGGTATGCACATAGAAAAATCGGAATCTATTAAAGCAGTTTAAAGTTATACTCCACTCCCCCTCTCGCTCTTAATAATTGAGCGGTTAAGTGCAATAACAGCCTACTTATATTTTCAGAAGGCATTTGTTTTTCATTTGTTTTGTACATAGTTTCGTTGAGATTAAATGCAAATAAAGTGACTTCTAAAAATTCTTCTCTAAAACATAGGTGTGTCACGAAAATATCGAAAGCATTGTCGCTTTTCCTCGGTGAATTCAGTTTCAGTTGAAGGGCAGTAACAAAGAATGTCACATTTGTGTGCATAATAAAACTGACAAAAAGAGATTTATTAATGTAAACTTTTATTATTTAACCAAAGCCAGGCATATTCAGTAGAATTAAAATTTGTATTTCATATGAGCAAAAGTAACTATATTGTCAAATATCAATGAAAAGTTGTATTTTTACAACAGGCGAAAAATTACCATTTTTCAATCTTTTGATTGCATTGTTTAAATTGAAATAATTATTTTTGAAAACCAAAACTTACACCCTAAGGTTCATTTTTGCTTCTTCAATCTAAAATCGGATCTGCTTTTTTATTTTTTAATCATGTGATATGACAAATTTCACTTTAACATCGACACTTCAGATGTTTTCTATATTTTTGGAGATGAATATCTCTTAAAGAGCTAAAAATTGCTCAAAAACCGCTGTTTTCAGGTTTGGCATTTGGTTACGACTAAGTTGAAGTTGGTGATCGTTATTCAAAAGCGCTTAAAATTTTGAAGTACTTTGTTAAATCAATTTTCTTTACAAAAAATTTAATTAATTTCAAACCTACTGATTAAACGCTATAATTAATTAGTTATGTAAATTAAGTTACCTACCAAAACCCAAAATTTGTAAACGCTCGTTATTTTGACATTTTCGAAACTTGAACATGCTAAAGCTTTTTAATAATTTATTTAACATTTAATCAGTAAGTTTACGATTAATGTCATTGTAAATTACGTAAGACATGCGTAAAATGCATGAATTTTGAAGCAAATAGTCGATTTTTCAACACTAAAAATATTTTAATTTTCAATAAAAAACGGTTAAATTAAACCAAAAAATACGAATTTTCAAAAAATTATTTGAATCCTTTACCAAAACAGACTAATTTGCAAACCAAAAAGTGGAATTTTCAACAATAAATTTAAATTTGCAACCCAAAAATATACATTTTATACCAAAGTAATTGAATTTTCAACACAAAAAGACGAATTAAATAAAAAATAAGTGAACTTTCAACTCAAAAAGATCAATCTTATAGCAAAAATGGAATAGCTACACTTTCAGTAAAAAAAAATTTAAACAAAACAAAAACAAATTGTTAACAAAATAGTTATATTTGTAACCAAAGATACGAATTTTTAACTAAAGTGATGAATCTTCAGTCAAACAAATGAATTTTTAACCAAATAGTTCAATTTTTACTCAAAAGATGAATTTTCTTCCAAAAAATGACAAAAAATACTTGAGATTTAAACGAAATAGTAGATCAATTTTCAACAAAACAGATGAATTTTCAACCAAGAAAATTAATTTACTAGCAAAAAGGATTAAATTTTAAACCAAATTTCGAAATTTTAAAGGAATATTCAACCTGATAGTTAAATTTTCAACCAAAGAAATAAATTTTCGACCGAAAAAGATTAATTTCCTACCAAAAAGAGTAATCTTTAACAAAATACATGAATTTTTAAACAAATTGTCACCAAGGAGATTAATATTCTATCATAAAAGACAATGTTTCAACAAAGAACATAAATTTTCAAACAAATAGTTCAATTTTCAACTGAAAATGTACATTTTCAACCAAACATGAAGTAGTTAAATTGCCAGTTAAAAACATTAATTTACAAAAAAAATGTCAATAAATTAGTTAATTATTGAAAAAAAGGATTTCAACTAAAATGGTGAATTATAAACAAATGAATTTTTAACAATATAATTCCACTTTCAACTAAGTAGTTGAATTTTAAACCAAAAAAGGTTTTTTAGTCGCTATTCACGACTTGCGAAAATCTTGCAAATTTAATCAAATCGTTATATTGGGAGTAAATCACAATAGAAGAAAAATACCCTGTAAATTCCAGCTTTTTCCGTTTTTCATTGTAAGAGGTATTCGTCTTGAAAAATTATAATTTTCAATACAACTAGGAAACATTAACCATTTGTGATCAGATTCGGCCTTCAAAATTATTATTTAAATGTTAATAATGCATTGAAAATGTGGAAAAATTGTTATTTTTTATTTGTTGTAGAAATACCAATTTGACTATTATTTAACAATAAAGTTATTTGTACTCATGTCAAATATAAATTGAAATACTGTTGCATGCGTCGGTCTTGATTAAATCAAATCTTATATTATAGATCTTGAATTTTTGTCAATTTCATCAAGCACATAAATGTTACATTTTTCTTGATCTTAGATGTTAAAAGTAAAATTTTGATATAAAAATAAAGTAAAATAGTTTAATACATTTATGTGACAAATATGTCTAGAAAACGTGGTAAATGGAATGTTATAGAAAATTCGAGTCCAATTTTTTATCTTTTTTTAATGTTAAAAAGATATAAGTACGTGTCCGATTATTACACACGCGGTGAGTCATGTTTTGTTATTGAGAAAAATAATCTGCTAATTTTTAAGAATTGTAAGTAAATGAAAAAATTGTGCCACTTATATCGAATTTACTGGAATATTCTCGCTATAAAAAGAAAGTTCTGTAAATCGTATAAAACTTTCTTAAATCATATAAGATTTTCTGTAAAATCTATAACTGCAAGATAAATATAATATAGATAAATATAATATAATAAAATTTTAATAATCTAAGGAAATCAAGATTTATAACAGTTATATATTTTCTTTTTCGAAGAATCCAATGTTCCAAGCTTGTCTAAATTTTTATTGAAAATTGGAATAAATGATTGCATACCTCTCTATTATTAGCATCTCTTATCTAAAATAATAAAAAAGTAAGGACAATGTTTTTGATATTTGATGGAAACTTATACCTTAACTTCAGAATTAATTTACAATATGTTTGTACATTACATAATTGCATATATGTGTAGATAATCAAGCCGTTGCAATTTTGTTCAAAAATGCCAATTTTCGACCAAAAGCGCTTACATAACCTAAAGTTTAGGTTTAATTTTTGTCAAATGATTTTTGTTTAAAATAATCGATTTCCGTTGAAAAACGCTAACATACCCTATTTTTGGCAAAATATTTAATATTGTAACTATTCTTCAAAATCGACTAATTTTTTATTAAAAGTACCAATTTCCGGTATAAAATGCCAAAAAGTTCAAAAATGGTAAATTTTTTAACTTTGAATGATAATCTGAAAAATAATGATAATTTGAAAAAGTCTGATAATTTTTTAATTAAAAATACAAATTTTCGACGAAAAACACTAAATAACATAATATTGTTCAGAATTATAAATCTTCTTTGAAATCTAATATTAATATAATATACACCTGAAATTGTTCAAAAAATTGCGAATCTTGTTCGAAAACTATGATTTTTTTTAAATGTCAATTTCCGGTAAAACACGCGAACAAAACCGAAAAACATAAATTGTTGAAAAATTTGTAATCGTTGAAGTCTAATAATTTTTGTTATTAACAATACCCATTTCCGGTGTAAAACGTTAACATAATCTAAAATTGTTGAAAGCTGGGAATCTTGACGATTTTTGTTTAAAAATGCGAATTTCCGCTGAAAAAGTAACACAACCTAACATTTTAGAAATTTTAAGTCTTTTTCGAAACTTTATGATTTTATATCAAAATTCTTCTCAAAAAAATACTAATTTCCAGCGCAAAGCACTAACATAAAACATGTATAATATTTACAATAATTTATTAGATAATTTGAAAGTTTTAATTTTACCGCGCAAGAGAATATAAAAGGTCGTGGCTATGTGTGCCGAAATTTCGATACAAATAGCCACCTTTTTTCAGCGCGTGTAGATAGTCCCTATTAAAAAAGCACAAATGTCTCTTAATTCGTATAAGGTTTTCTGTGATTTTTCTGATTAAAAGCGATTATTTATAGATTTAATTTTTACAATTTCAAATTTAAGATATAAAACAACTTCAAGTAATGAAAAGCCAATCAGGTTTTCAACAACAACGATTGCGAGATGTTCGAAACATATCGTTACACCACTTTTTTCGATAGGAATATATGCAAACTTTTTTTTGAATAAATGAAAACGATTTAGAAAATTTAAAGCCATTTTTCTCGAAACTGGCTAAAAAACGCAACTTACTGCTTGGTCAGATAAATCTCCTAATAATTACCTCTCATTAAAAAAAATATTAATCGAAACAAAAAAATCACGTCTGGTCCTCCCCTTATCAAACCAGAAGTCTTTAAAACCTTTGTCTACATCTAAAGTCCATAATGAAGAAAAGACGGAGATAAAATTCCCGAAAATTCTACATGAAAGTCCACTGAACACGAAAAAAAGTAGACTGTATTATTTGTGAAACTGCCAAAAAATTTGTTTCGGCTCTAATTTGACCGCAATAAAAGTTGTTTACCAAAATGTCCTGTCGCATGTCATGAATATGACTGTAATTGTTCTTCTCTTTTAACAATAGTACAATGGCTTGAAAACTTTTGGACGAGTAGTCCCCTCTTACCTTTTTTGTAAAAGACGACGACTACAAAAGAACTTAAAAATGGTTTTGTACAATTACCGTTTGTTGTGTTTTCGTGTCAATGACGATTTGTTCAGATTCTTTTGTAATTTTTACCTTGAGAAAGACCCAAAGACGGGTTGAAACGTTGGTTCATTTTAAGTTTTTTAACCAAATAAACATATATATTGAACGTATGACCAAAATAATTTGTCTTAATCTCTTTAAATGAGATCAATCTTCATCCAAAAAACGTTCAAAGAAAGGATAAAATTTGAGATTTGAATTTGAGTCTTGAATTTTGGATTTATAAAATTGAAGCCTTCCAAAGTTGAGACTTTTTTATTGAATTCTATTCATTCGAAGTGTCAAATAATGAAGATGGAACTAAAGATATATCAAATTTTTTGTGTGGAAAACAGTTTTTACTGCAAGTTGATATCTAGAACAGATTTTCTTCTTTTTCAGGAAATGTCTTATATCTTTACATTTATGTCGACTGCCTTATATTTTGAATGTACAGGGAACTATTTATTTTTAAAAACTTAGTTTGGAATAGAATTTAGTAAAAGCATGGAAGATTTAAGAGGTTGCAATTGCGGTTATATTAGAGCTAGAATAGTATATTGTATATCGAGGGCGTAAAGAAGGCTATTTTGACGAGTGTGAATTTGGTGCCCGAGCGAAGCGAGGGCGGCAGTCACACGAGGCAAAACATCTTTACGCCCTTGATACACACCATACTTTTTGCCCCCTCCCTGAAAACATGCATGTGAAGCGAGACTGGCGGGTCTAGCAATACAATTTTTTCAAAGATAAAGATCAATTCCTTCAATATTCTCACTTGTGGGGTGCAGTGTATGTGCAGCGGGCGTAAAGTTTTATGTAGCGGGCGTAAAGTCACTGGGCTGGAAGCGGTCACATTACGCCTACTTCACGTGCATGCAATGGCGCGTTTTCAAGGGGGGTCGGACAAAAAAACATTTTCTTTTTAGATTTATAGATAATTTCGTCTACTGCCATGCGTATACAGTGTACTTCCATGTAGAATTCGCTAAAAGAAAGATATTTCACTACAAAGACTAGGATATTTTATTTCTTTTCGAGAATTTGGAAATCTCATTTACTTATCGTCATTTTTTGGATTTTAGATGCAGAATGTACCTTTAACGGCAAATTAAAAAAAAAACTTTTTTTTATATGGTTGATTCTGAACCAATCTATTTAGATTAGTACGATTTTTTGAAATTTTATCAACAATTTATATTTTATATGTTGTATCTATTTTCTGTTTGATTTATTGAATGATTAAGAAGTCTAATACTTAAAAATACAATTTTATTTCCAGGATTCGAATGATGATCCTCCAACGCCCCCACCAACTGTCAACTGAACACTGGTTAGCCACTAGAAAAGTTCGTGATTGCAGTTTAAGCGTTGATAGAATTATTTAACGATGAAACTAACAATCAGTAATTTTGCATTTGACTGGGCTATCAATGCGGACACCATTCAAAAGTATTACTAACTTTAAATGGAAATCAGAAAATAAGATTGATGCTCCATTACACAAAAAAGGCTGTGTCATGTTAAAGCGCAGTAACTGATGATTCAAATAGTTTGAAACGAAACGCTTAACTGACAGTAAAGAGACAGCTTAATAATGAGCAGTTTTTAACTTAATCTTTCTCCTTCGTGAAAAGACTTGCATATAGCTAAACTTTATACAGTTCTATAAAGCGATTAAATACGAATTTACTTCTTTATACACGCACTTACTCATACATTTTTTCAATTCCGAGGCGATTTCTAAATGTTTTTAAATTTTATACGTGGTTTCCAAGTATGAAATCACGTGGTCAGTTACTTTGTTTTAAATTGGAATAGCTGTAAGTCTTCCTGAAAATTGTGCGATCTGGATATCGCATGCTCGCAGCACAAAAGCTGTGGGTTTAAAAAAAATATATATATATATATATATATAGTTTATCTTTTGGGATGGGTTAATTTTTATTCGACTTTCTGACATTCGTTTAAAATTTTATAGCAACAGAGTTCAGAGAGTCGAACTTTGAACAGTTTTGCGTTTTAATCCAGGGTCTTTCATTATTAAAAAAAAATCCATCTAGAATCTCTGTATGTAATTCCAGGTGAATTATTGTAAACATTTTCACCCTTTATTTAAGAAAAAGATGAGGCACTTGTGAAGTAGTCTCAGAAATATAAAAGAAATAATTATTGTAATTTATTCTATGGTGCGTAAATATTTATTTTTGATCCAATATTATTTGAACGATAGTCGAATAAAGGGTCCGCTAAAAGTGATTGAAAATTGATATTTAATCAAGTACGTTTACGCCGTTTTATGAAAACAGATTTGATTCAAATCATGGGCGCCGCTATACCATGCAGTGGACCGTGCAAAATCTATGATCCAGATTTTTCAGGCCATGGAATTCCATGGTCCACATATACGTGTAGCACCGCCCCTCATTTGAATAAAATATTATTTAGCTAATTTTCCTTGTAGATTATTATCCACTTTGTGCAATATAAATACAAGTTTTTAAATTAAGTTTCGTAGAGATAAACGATTTCTTTGTAAAGGTGTGAATAAAATCCAACCCGATATTGTACATTCCTGCATAATATTTTGAATAATAAAGATCAGAACATTATTTTTTGTTATTATTATTATATTAAAAGTATTAAGGAAAAGACACTTGAAAAGGGTGGCAAAGCAAAAAGGCGCAAGACAATTTTTCAAAAATTATATTTACTCGAAAATTCTAAAATCGTTCTGGCAAAGTACGCACTTCAAAATTGTATTCGTTATCATCGTCCAACGGATCCACTTTCGACATTTTTTCGAAACTATTTCATTTAAAATCATTTAAATGTGAAATTGTCTTATTTTCAGTTTTTGAGTTATTCAGTTTTGAACATTTTCTATTCAAAATCGTTCATTTTTTATTACAAACGCTTTCAATGTGCAATTTGCTATGTTTTAGAGCTTTTTATTTCGAATGTTTAATTCAAATTATTCAATTTGGTTTTGAATGCCTAAACCTAAAGCTTTTTAAATTTTAATATATTAAATTTAGAACAATTTGAAATGAAACGGTAAAAAATATGATAAGTGAAAAATAACAACTTTACTGTTAATCTAAAACGTAGCCAATTTATCCTATAGTTATTTAATATTATACAATTTTCTTGCTTTAAATAACTTAGTTTTGTACGAAAGATGAAAAAATTCCCTAAATGTTGATCACATTTAGGCTATGAGACATCATATACACCTATTCCATACCCAGATATTAAAAATATTTAATTCCTTACGAAATTCGCGTTCTAAAAAGGTTTTGGATCAAACTGAATAAATATAAAAATTATAATTTTTATTGAAACTTCATTTAGTATTCAAAGAAATATTTTGTATTGTGTAACTGTTTTATTAAAAAAATATTAAGAGAAAGATAGTTGTAAAGTTCAAAATCATTTGGAAAAAATAAGGATTTATTTATCATTTTTTAAATAACAAAAAACTTGTGAATCATTTAATTCCATTTAAAAATACACGCATCTGAATTTTCCTCTTTTAAAAAATCTAAAGATTTTTTAAGTAGAGAATCTTTTCTAAAATTTTTGATAGGGAAATTAAAATATTTCTTTTAATAAAGAAGAAAATTCATTTTTATATAAATATGTCACATATATCCAACTTTGACATCAAAATAATTTTTCAACTTTAAGAAAAATTACACTTTATGTTAAATTAGGATGCTACAATAATAATAGTCACAATCGGCTCAAAAATGATTGGAGATCAATTTCCTTAATGCTTGAACATTCTTGTACACTGATTTAAACGTATATACTTATTATACTGTGTTTACAAGTTCCCTTGAAAAAAAAAGTTATTCATTCAACTTTGACTTTTTTCGGCGTCATCCTACAGAATTGCTATTGTAACGTCTGCCATTCATTCCATCGTAATGCACACTTTTTCTGTTTTTGTAAAAAAATCTATAATGAATCTACCATTTTCAGATTCAACCCTACGGCAATGTATCACCTATTAATTATTTACACTTGAAATGCGCTATAACGCACAATGTGAAATGCATTAAAGATAAGCTGCGAATTTAAACTTCCTTTTACATTCTGAACTGTTCTCAGAGATTTATTTTACATGCTGTTTTGTACAAAGATTTAGTTTTCACATCATGATTGTTTTTGGTGAAATATTTTGAACACTGAAATTTGAATGAAGTATAATGGGATGATTGCAAGAAACTTCAAATATTGTATGTTATGTTATTTGAAAAAAAAACTAATTTATTAATTCCAAGTTCCTAAATTGGGAACAGTTTGGAAGGATAACTTGAAATCGATCGAATACTTAAATTTTTTAAGTAGTCGAAAACTTCCTATAAAATCATCCCCTTACATTTCCAAATTTACCTTGAAAAGCGTCGGCAACAATTATAACTTTCAATCTTTATGCATTTCCGCCAACGTGCATCTTACTTTTTGAATAATTCCTGACATTTGTTCATATTTTCCAGTTGCATCTGGTAAGTTTTCGAAATTGATAACATCGCAGATGTTTTTCGAGAATTTTTCCGATGACGGAAGTCTACTATAAGGAGACGTACTCTGCAAAATGGGTGTGCCAAGGTCGATCGACTTTACACTTCTTTTGGCAATAGGTGTACTGATTTGCGGAAGCTGAGACGCCGATGTCGATTCTGAATCTGACGCAGCCGGTGAATTCGTGGGAGAAGATGATGCGATGCTATCGTTCTTTAAGAAAACATAAAATCAATTTTAAATTTACGTTTCGTAAATATTTGAGAAAATCATGATAGACACTAAATTTTCACCGTAATTTTACACATTCTAATTTAAAAATTTTTAAATTGTAAACTTTAAAAATTGAATATTTGAAATAAAATTTAAAAATAAAATAATTTAAAATTTGAAGAATTAAAAATTGAACAATTTGAACTATGAAGTGTTCAAAAGTCAGGAATTTCAAAACAAATGGACAAAGTTCTACCATTCTAATTTAATAAATTAAAATTGTGAAATTAAAACTTTTTTTATGCTAACATCCTTCAAAGTTACATTATTTTAATTACACTCTTTTAAAATTAATAAAAATTGAATGGGGAAGTTGCATTTCTTAAAGTATTTCTCTTTCCATGTGTAATTGAAAGAGCATTAATAGGGATGTGAACTTTTATGCAAGCGCATAATCGCATAATTTTCCAGAAGTGGTAGGAATGATTAAATATCAATCGTTTATCATATTTTGGGACCATCAGACCCAATTCTTAGGCCGCATAATTTCGCATAATCGGAAGCCGAATGCCGCATAATTCGAGTTTCTCAATTATGCACATAAAGTCGTCTATTTCGGTGCATAAATGGCTTATTTTGCGATTTGTGCGCATAAATCGCCATTTTAAGCACATTATCACTTATTTCGAGAGCAGTTTCAAAATTTCCGGGTTTTACCGGCTTGAGTTTTAGACTGGTGTCGACTGTAGAGTGTAGACGGAGCATTGCCGACAATGTTGGTGCTTTAGCCTTCTGCGCTTGCGTTGAGGAAGAACGGTCATTGGTCGCCTGCGTCGCGAAAGGCGCACAAATTCAACACGAGAATTTAATGCATTTTCTTAATTACATATCAATTATTATTACAAATTACAAATAAGTATATAAAATTGCATAAATTGTGATTTAAGATAAGGGAAAAAATTATTAGACATATATTTTGTAAATTAATACATTTTAAAAACTGTTATTCACAAAATATATATCTAATCATTTTTTCCCCTACTCTAAAGATATCGTTGATGAAGCTTCTGTTTTTGATGAACCCATTCGTATTCAAGTATTGATTTATGTCTCAGATGCCTGATGATTGATCTCGAAAATAATTAACATCAATATGATGGGATGAACCTTGTGTTGTGTAATGTGACTGTACAGTTGAACTGTAAGATCGTTACTTATTTAAGATATGTAAACAAAAGTTAATTTGTTTTTAAGAGTAAGTAATTTCACTACAATATTTGCTTATTCTTTTCCTGTTGTTTAAATTGTATTCTGCCAACCTATAATGCATGATAATGTATTGACCTGTATTTTTGAGCACATAATGCCTGCGTAATTTCGAAAATTTCACCGCATAAAAACTCGAATTTTGGCGCATAATTCGACATTCTCGAATGCATAAAGTTCACATCCCTATCCATAAACCACGAGGCCCAATTTTGGCCCCTTCTTGCCCCCCCCTCCCCCATGTAGTCCACCGTGGCATTCACGTTGCCCCCCCCCTCCAGTACAGACTACAGACAGACGGACAGACAGACAGACACCTTCGTAAAAACCGTTTTTTCTGACTCAGGGGGCCTCAAAATGTCGACATTTGATTGAATCCACGATAGTCATTTTTCACATAAAACCAATACCTTCTCATTGAGATGAGAATGTAATAATAGGAAAAATCTGAAAAAATTCATGGCGGTACCTTAAATATTTCTAAACAAATTGCTGTTGAAAAATTTGCAGAATATAACAAATTGGTAATTTTTTGTACATAAATATACAACGGTACTATCTTCAGTTCTGATGAAGATAATGAGGTGATTTAAATTAGAGGTAGTTAGTTCGACTATTTGTAATTATTTACAATTCGAAAGAAGTATGTGCTTCTTTTTCTCTTCGTGCAAATTGCGATATTGGAAGACAGTTTTTTATGCTGTAAAGCAAGTGTAGGAAATCAGCGGAGTGCTCATTAACGTGCAACATTTTCACCTCCAAAATGATCCTTAATTTATTGAGCTAACATTTCTTCTTCACTTACTTTTTTAACGTCAAAGCCAAAGGACTCGAATTTTTTCGCCGATAGTAGTCCACACCTGTTTCTCTTATGCTTTCTCTTTCGCCGACACTTGCCAACGGGGAGTCCTTTGTACTAATGTAGAATAAAATACAAAACATGAACATTTTTTAATTTCAAAATTAGAACTTTAATAATATTATATTTGAAATCGACGGCTTTTGTCGATTTCAACGATATGTCACTTGTTATAATAAAACAAAAATTATATTTTTTGCAGTTTGCTTTGAATTGCTTTCAACTTTTATGAACTGATCTGAATCCGTTCCCATTCACCCCGAATTCAAGCAAACTTTATCGAATTTTAATGTATTATTTTGATTTCAAGAAAAAAAAAATTATTCACATGTAGTACAGTTTTTTTCAAGTTAATTAGGACGTGCGTATAATATTTTAATCACGGCACTTTTTTCAACTTATTTTTCACATAAATATATTAAATCATTTTCTTTTCATCTCGAGGTGTAATTTTCCAAATTCAAAAGTAAAAAAAATGTGACATTCATCCCCAGATGAAAAAGTTATATATAGTTTATATAAAGTGAACAAAACACTGACATTTTTCATTTGTCTTACACAGAAAATTTCACAAAACAGATGGAACTGAGATTTCCATGACGAATGCCATAGTGATACGAATCTGAGTTAATTTTAAATTAATGTAGATTTTTTTTGTTACTTTCGAGAGCCCTAAATAAGCCCTCAATTATGGTATTAAAATAAGTCAAGCTAGCAGTGCCAGTCATGTTTTGAAAAAATTGTACAGCTATAAATTTGGGTTTTGGGCATTGGATCAGCCCTAAATAAGCCCTTAATTATAACATGAAAATAAATTTGATAAAATCAACAGTTGTCATGTTTTCACATGTGGCATTGCTAGCTTGAGGTCAAGGTGGCAGTGCCAAATATTAAAAAACAAACGAAAAAAGTCACAAATTTGGCTATTCTATAAAACAAGAGCCCTTGATCAGCCCTTAATTATGGCGGGAAAAAGAATTTAATAAAGGCAATGCTTCCCTCGTTTTCACATGTGGCACTGCTGGCTTGAGATCAAGCTGGCAGTGCCAGGCATTTTTTGAAAAAACTGCAGAGCATCAAATTAGCTCTAAATGAACCCTTAATTATAGACTAACAGATATTTTGATTTGAAAAAATGGCACTGTTAGGTAGAAGTACCTCGGCAAATCGATTAATCAGGATAACTGATCGCTTTGCTTCATACTACCAGTTGCAATCAAAAAATTTTTAGAAATAATTTACACTAAGGGTGTCATATTACATTATATAGGTTAGGCCCTAATATATAATGTAATATAACACTTTCTTTTAGAACTCCCTAATAATTAGAGTGTCCTTAGAAAAAAGTTAGTTTTCGTTAATATAATATTTGTTTGCCAGGAAATGTAACTGATGGTATCATACATTCAGGGGAAAAAATGAATTCAATTAGATACAAAATATTACCCCTGAGCGTCAAAAACTACTATTTATACAGCTTACAATATTATATTTATTTTAGCAATATTCCTGAATCGTGATGCATTAAACGAAAACAAAACAAGTTTTCAACAAAATAGTTGAATCTTCAATCAAATAGATGAAGTTTCATCAAAAAAGATCAATTTTTAACCAAATAGTTGAATTTACAAGTAAAAACGATATTTTTAAACCAAAAATGGAATCGTTAAAGTTTTCAGTTGAAAAAATTTATTGAAAAAAAAAAAAATTTCAACCAGGTGAATTCAACCAAAAAGACGAATTTTCAACCAAATAATTGAATCCTCAACCGAAGAGATGAATTTTTGACAAACAAGGTTATTTCTCTAACCAAGAAGACGAATTTTCAACAGAATACATGAATTTTTCACCAAATCGTAAATTTTTCAGATTAGAAGGCATAAATTTCTTATCAAAAATAAAATAGTTACATTTTTAGATGAGAAAATTAATTTTCAACCAAAAAAAACCGAGTTTTTCAAAAAACAAGTTGAATTAAAAAAAAAAGTTTATTTTTAACCAAATAACTTAAGTTTTAACCAAAAATGTGAATTTAAAAAATAGGCAATTTTTAACCAAATAATTGAACTTTTCACCAAATTGTTGAAATTTCAAGCCAAAAAGACGAATTTTCTACTAAGCAGTTCAATTTTTTTTCAAATAATTTAACTTAATTCCATGTAGTTGATTTTTCATCCAAAAAAGATTAATTCTCAACAAAACATGTAATAGTTGATATTTCAACTAAAAAATAGTTTCAATTTGAAATAGAAAACAGTTTAATTTAATTGAAAAACACGAATATTTGAACAAAATAGTTGAATTTTCAACCAAAACAGATTAATTTACGATCAAACAGTTCCATCTTTATCCAAAAAAAATTAGATTTCAAAAAAAAAAAATGAATTTTCAATCAAATATGTAGTTTAATTCTTAATTGAGAGGGATGAATTTTCAAGTCCAGATATAAATATTTTGCCAAAATTAGAATATTTGCATTCTTAGAAAACAAAATTAATTCTCAACTAAAAAAAAACTCTTAACGAAAGCGATGAATCTTCAACCAAAATCT
Organism: Andricus grossulariae; assembly: GCA_011634705.1. Taxonomy (NCBI): domain Eukaryota; kingdom Metazoa; phylum Arthropoda; class Insecta; order Hymenoptera; family Cynipidae; genus Andricus; species Andricus grossulariae. The sequence goes on along the minus strand of JAABKJ010007545.1, from coordinate 125,069,684 downwards.
TAATTTTTAACAAAGTAATTCAACTTTAAACAAGCGGTTGAATTTTTAACCGAAGAAGATCATTTTTTATCAAAATACACGGAAAAAATAAGTCTTGGAAAATTTCCTAGATTAGTGCTGGACTTTTGGACGGGCTATCATTTTTATAAAGTCTCGTATACTTTCTATAAAGGGGTTATAAATTTTCATGGAAAAATTAAAAAAACTCATGGAAGTTTTCAAACACAGTCAAGATACAACAGTCTTGGAATTTTTATCAGAAAGATTACCAAAAAAATGTATACAGTCATGAAATGGTTATAAAAAAACTCTTCATATTTTCGAAGACTTGAATTGGATAAGTTCGTGATTCAGAAACGAAGAACTCGAATAGGACTCAGGAAAACACTCCATGACTGTTTGCGAGAATTTTCAGAGGCGTGCTTAGTGACAACTTCACATTAGTATGAATGTAGTAGACACTGAACGAAGACTCAGTGCTCCCAAAACTTGGATCTTTTCGCACTGCGCGTGCGTTAAGTCGGCAACCAGGTTGGTGACAATTGGCTTGCTTATTTAAAATGATTAAATGTGCAAATAAATTGTTTACCACAAAAAGTAATTGTAAAACGCATAAAGATATTAGGAATGGATTTAATACTTTCACGATGATTCATTATGATAAATTATATGATATGATAAAATAATAAGTTTCGTAAACTGCAATGTTCACGAAACGTCGGCAAGTTTCGTAGTTTTGCACACGATTGAAACGCGAAAAAGCTTTAAATTTAAATTTATCATAATGATTCATCATGAAAGTATTAAATCTATTATATTAATAAAATGTATAAGCACTTGAGCATTTTATATGCATTGTGAACTAAATCCATAAAATTTGAAATTTCTAAGTGATATTAAAGAAGGGAACGTTCTAGTCCTAAAAACGTCCTACGCAGGAGTGTTAGAAATTTTTGTAAGAAGTTTCACGCAAGACTCTTAGAATTCTTTCATACACGGGACATTTATACAACTTCGTTGAAATAGAATACGTTAAAATTGTACCTGCAATTCCTCAGCTGTTTACTTTTCAGTAACTGAGAAATCTCATTGTATAATATATGAACAAAAGGGAATAAATAAAATCATAATTGAGAATATTATAATGTGTCGCACAACTGCAGAATTTTTATATTCGAAGTTAAGTAGTTGTATGCAAAACTTATTTCCGAGAAGAAGACCAACAGATTTTCCCTTTATTTCGGCGATGGAAAAGTTGAGGTTGTCAGAAAATCCTTCAGCAATATTTATTCCCAGATTCTGAGAGTTTCCAGGATAATTTGGAAGAGGCCGTAGTCTGTCGAACTCTTCTGCAATAATGATTGCTGATGTCCTTTTAATCGCAATATGCTGTATCCGAACAATATCTCCACTTTTCAAATAGCGGAAGGGATTAGGTTTTTTAGTCGATAGTTTGAAGTCCTTGAACTAAACAATTTCATAGGCTTTTGAGAAATTAGAAAGAATGTTTCCTCTTTCTTTCAAGAATTTCGGAAATGTTTCCTCCTTCAGTTCTATCCTTTCCTGCCTCTAACGTTTCTCCTGTGTATAAATTTTGATTAGTTTTTGACAATTTTTGGGCTGGTGGATCATTAGGCCAGTGAATAATTTTTTTTACAGATTGCATAAAGTTGAATATTTATCCACGAATGACTTCATTTGTTTCTTTGCACAGCCATTATTGGCAATCAAGTGAGCATAATATTTAATAACGTGATTGCAACGTCCTAAAGAGGTTTCTTGAACTACAAGACTGTCTTGAAATAATGACGGACTGGCGTGGGGTAGCGAAGGAATCATGCTCAGTCATGTTAAAGTCAACGAAAATGGACAAGACAATTTCTCACCGTGATTCTTAACTTCTGAATACCTTGTATTGATTTAATTTGGGATACGAGTCCCGTGGCCGGTCCCATACAGCACTCCTTTTGTGTACGAAAAAAATTTTTTGGTTGTTTTGGAAAATTGGCACAGATGTAGCCGACGGAAGCTACGACCACGATCGTTCACCGAACAATCGATCTCGATGCGACCGGAGGTAATATGTCATCCGATTAGTCACTTCTCGCAACACCAAAAGACGATCGAGTCGGGAAATCACTACACAAGCAATAGAAACTTGAAGGACCACAGAATTTGAATTAAAGGACTCAAAATACCTGAATTGTCTCGAAAACAAGCACAATTGATTTTAATCGTTGCGACCACCGAAAACTGGCTACACTCGCCTACACCTTGATTGAAACTGAACAGAGCAGGAAAAAGGGTCCGAGCCTGCTCAACAAAAGAAGCCTCACGCTACTACCTGAGTTCCCACACAACAAAAAGGTAGGGCTCAAAACTCAAAAACAGAGGGAAAACTTTAAGGAGAATAAGCATTGGGCGGAGACCATGTTATGATCAATGAAACCTGAAGGTCAATCAAAAAAGGAACAATAACGTCAAGCAAATTACTAGCAGCCTAATATTTGGAATGAGAGCCCCAAATAATCCCTATGTACTTGATTTAAAAAATATATATATTGTTTCAAGTTTTTCGTCTGCCTTATTAGATCATATTAGATTCGTAATCAGCGACCCAAAAATTCCTTGTATGCAAACTTTCATTGAATTCACTTATTTTTACTAACATTTATACACTTTTTCATCATTTGAACACTTATATGGTGCAGGTCATTTCGAATTTTGTAAATCTGACTTCAGATTCGTTATCAGGAATATCATAGACATGAAATAAAACCTTTTACATTTTTCAAAATTTAATTCACATAAAACTGTGTAGGTATAAAGTTATTTTTTCTTCTCAAAAAAAAACGAAACTACTCAACTTTGGTCGCTTACACTACCGCCGACATTTTGCATTTCAAAATTGCTGCAGCAGATTCGCATTCAGCGATACCTAAACCTTCAGTTTACCAAATTTAATTATTTTTAATTGTAATTTGACGCGGGTACAGATTTTTGAGGCCGTTCTTGCCACACTGCCCCACTACGTGGTCACGAGACGTGGTTACAGATGAAACATTATCGCGATTCTGCTGGGAGCGGGTGCTATTTTTTGGAATGAAACCCGCTCTTGGTCAAAACCCACGGTTGTTTTTGTGACAACACTTTAACTATCTATAAGGGGAGAAATAATTTGTTTCCGAGAAAGATTTATACAAATTTTGGGTTTCTTGAACTCGGTTAATTATAACATTGCTAAATATATTAGGTTTCGAAAATTTGTTAAAATTGTTTTAGATTTTAATACGTCTAAAAAGCAACGTCGATACATAACAGGCAGTAAAGAAATTTTTTTCTTGCAAAAAAGGATGACAATGGTCAATTTGTTTATAAAATTTATAAAACAGATGACAGTCAACTCGAAAGCTTTCTGAAAGTTCCTAAACAATAATAATTCAAGCAGTAGACAAAGATTGTGTATATTGGCTCGACAATATTGAACGATCCGCCGTATATTGTAAATGCGTTAGCTGATGCGTTTCCTAGCGTATTTCAGGTCTCCGATGCACTTGGGGAAGCTCCATATGTTCCTTCTGATTTCAATTTCTATGCTCGATACTCTTTCTTCTAATTAAATGATGCAGTAGCATTTATAGCCAAGAGAATGAAATCGTCAGAAATAGCAGGCGTTGACTAGATTCCTAGTTTGTTTGTCAAAGATTGCGCTACTGTGTTATTCGAACAGCTGACAATGATTTCTATCATCGCCCTCAAAACAGGGTTGTTTCTCGTTGCCTAAAAGGCTGCCAAGATCTTTTCTGTCTCTAAAGTTGGCGAAAAATCGGAGATAGCCAACTACCGCCCTGTGGCGATCATTTCGAACTTCGCAAAAGTTTTTCAATTGCCAATAGCCCCCTTAATCCGTTCAGCAATTAAACCCATCCTTGCTGGTTAATAAGACGAGTGTATTGATAAGATATCGCCAGTCTCTAGCATTATTAGATTTACCCAATATGTAAATAATGCTCTGTAAAAAGGTTACCAGGTTGATGTGATCTATACTGACTGCTCAAAAGCCTTGAAGAGAATCAATCACACAATTCTTAAATCAAAATCAAATAAAATGAATATCCCTAGTAACGTAACGCATTTACTGCTCAATTCTCTCTCGAATAGGCCTAACCATGCAATGCACAGATTTTCATCGAAAACTTTTTATTCCATGTCAAGGGTTCCTCAAGGCTGGGCCCTTGGTTCACCTATTTTTAATAGTCATGTCAACGATATTAAACTGATTATAAAATCCAATATTATAAAATGTGCAGATGATTTGAAGCTTTTTAGAACTATAATGAGCCAATTAGACCACGATGGACTATAGACCTATCCAGATAACCCTTTTCAATGGTTGAATATCAATAAAATCCGCGACCTAGGTCTATTATATGACCCTAAACTTCTTTTCACAAACCAGATTCAAGCAATGGTATCATCTGCTTTTGGGCGCTTCGTTTCATAATTCGATCGAGCAGACATTTTAGCGGCATCTTTGCTATAACTATGCACTATAATGTGATGGTAAGATCAAGGCTCGATTATTGTTACATAATTAGGAACCTACGCTAAATGCGCTGCTCAGATTGAGAATGTTCAAAAGAGCTGCATTAAATATATTACTTCCAAACGAGACAGAAGCCAACCCCTTGAGGCTCTGACTGACTAGCTATGTGTGCGAGTTTTCAATTCCTGACATAACGGCTATTCTACAACGAATAATGTTCAAGATTCCTAGATCCGCTAATCGTTATTATGTTCCATTCTACGCATCTGCTCCCTAAAATTCTATCGGTCAGAATGCACCAATTTATATGTATTCTTACATAAATAGACTTGTTACTAGCTCAACGAATAATTTCAAGCTTTTCCCTGTTGCCAAACCAGCTTTCTTAAGATGCGCTAAAATATATCCAATTGAAGCTGGAATTGCGTTATATTTATTTCCTTTATGTTATTATTGTTTATCTTTTCTTGAAGCGGTGACCTTATACTACATGACGGCTCAATTGATTTTTCAAACCTACAGATTCTTTCAAACAAAAAAAAATGTTGAATTTAGGTATTGAATACATATCAAATCAAAGCATTAGAACTGTTCTTTTGAATTATTTAAAATTAAAATTTAAAAAATTATATTTCCTAAATTTACCAGTCTTTTAATAATGCAATTTAAAAACTAGAAGTCCCTTAATATATTGGGCAGTACTGTTCAGTTACCATCTTTTTTGGTGATTTCCAACTCTATTAATACCAACGAAAATTTTTTCCCACTACAGTTTCGATAGGGTTTTTCATATAAAATTTCCAATTTATTATCAAGGCCTCAAAAAGTAAAACATTTTATAATTGGACATTCGAAACTGTGGTTTTGAAGTGGAATCATGAAAGCTTTAGAGATGATACAAATCATTATCAGGTACATTACTGTCGCAAATTGTTGGTACAACAAGCACATGTACTTTTGAAAATCATTGCTGACTTTGAAACATTATTACTCGTACAAAAAAAGAGTGAGAAACTTCTTTAAAAACCGTTAAAAAGATTATGAAGTTTTGGTGCTGATTCCTAACTCATCAAGCGTACATAATAATTGTTTCAATTGAAAATTTCTATTTCATAACTCGAAGGCACTTGGCTCCTGTAAACAATTTTTCCCCCGCAGAACTTTTAACAGCCTTCACCACAAAATCCACGCTCCTTGCAAACAGCAATCCTTCCTCGTCCGCAGTTCCCTCTACCTTTGACGATACTAAATTATTCTTTTCTGAAATATCGCAAGAAACCCTAATTCAAAAACTTTTAGAGGTGAAATCAAATGCTCAAAGTTCTGATGGTATTTTAATTAAAATTATTCGCTTAGCTTTACCAGTAATTTGTCTTATTCTCTTGCATATACATAACGCATCTCTATAGCTGGGAATATTTCCTGATACCTGGTTCTATAACACCTGGTTCTGACAGAGTACAAATCAGCAATTGAGAGCGTTCTGATTTTGGGGAGGTCAAGGGAGGTATCCTTCAGGGATCCACGCTTGCACCCACTCTATTTAATATTCATACCTCTGAACTTGGTAGCGAACTTCGCCATTGCAACTATCACAAATATGCTGATGACTTTAAGCTTTACCTTTCTGGACCTATTGCCACTCTTAAGAGCTTACTGTAAAAGGTACGGGAGGATATTGATTTGGTGGTGCAGTGGGCCTTGACAAACGGTCTCACTCTTAACCCTGCTAAAAAGTAAGGCTATAATCATAGGACCTTCTTTCTCTCCTTCACTTGCAACAATTGCAACCTTGCCTCCTCTGTTGATCGATGAGCGTCTCATCCGCTTTGTGGATTTTGTGTAAGATTTAGGCTATATTCTTGATCGCTTTCTTACTTGGAATGAACAAGTTGCGGATATCTCGAAGGAAACCTTTAGAGTCCTCCAACAGCTAAACAGGAATAAAGAATCACTTCCTACTCCAACGCGTTTTCTCCTAATTAAAAGCCTCCTTCTCCCTTTCTGTGACTACGGCTGTGTTCTATATGACGATGTTACTGATGAACTGAATGCGAAGCTTGAATGTACACTTAATGCTTACATTCGGTTCATGCATAACATCCCAACAAGCGATCATATTACCCCGTATAGAGAAAGAGCAGGACTTCTTAACGTTGCTAAAAGAAGACAATTTTTTATTGGTAACCTGCTTTATAGCCTATTCAGTAATGAAACTTTGCACTATCTTCTTAACCTCTTCCATTTTATTGACAAAGATCAACAAACACATTCCAAACTCCGTTAAAGGAAAACAGTACTAAAAATGCAGCCACACCGGATTTGTAAAATTCAAAGGTCTTTTGTTATTCGTGATGCTCGCCTTTGGAACAAACTATCTATAAGCATTAGAAATGGACCTTCATAATTTCACTTTAGAAAACTCCTTTTTGGTCACTTATTTAACACATAAAATCCTACCTCAGGAATTACGCATTGGTAACACTTAAATCCTTGAGTTTAAAACATAATATATAAGCGTGCACAGGAATGTATTTATTCCTAAGCATGCATATTTGCGAATGTACACTTACAGTATTACTTATAATAGATGACATATAATTATGTGTATCTTAGTTTATTTCTCGACTTATGTTAAATATCTATTTTCAATTTTAATCGTTATATCGATCACTGTCACATTTTCATTGTAATATTATCACATGTTGCTCATAGGGCTATCTAGCTCTAGGAACTTTTCATGTATAAATACAAATACAAATACAAATAAAAGAATTTCACAAATTTTTTATCTTGACTTCAACTTGTGGCATATCTTTACTAGTCGCGAAATGAGCGTCTTTCTTCAACGTTATGAATTTTTTAAAATCACAACAGAAAAATAACAAATAAATAAGATAATAAATGCAGATTTATTTGTAGCATATCATAGCATTTAAATGGTCGATTAACAGGAAGCTGCCTTTTTTTCAATTTAAAGAGTGTATTTGAAGTGTGAAGTGTAGGTATCGGAAGAATGACTGGAGATACTTGGCGGAATGATTAAATCTACGTGGCTGTTAACGAGAAGATACTAGTCAAAGAAAGCAAATATAAAATCAAAGCGAAAGTGGATAAAAAATGCAAAATGATTTTGAAGGAAATAAGAAATTATTTTGGAAATAGGTTGAGAAGATTCGAAAAGGAAGTATTAATACAGAGTTATTCGGAATTAATCAAACTGATGGTGAAACGGTATAACATACGGCTATAGAGAAAGACTGTGTGTACTACTTTTTCAAGAAATTGTATCAAGGTGAAGCTATGGAATGTAACTGTGACATAGAAAAGAAGACGTTAGAAAATCAATTTGAAAGTGGCGAAATAGGATTTAGTGCATTCGACATTAAGTTTGTAGTTAAGAATTTAAAGAATGGTAAGACTGCTGATGTTGATAGTATGAACGTACGCGCGTCGAATTACCCGTAACAAATGACACTTTCATTGTTAAGAGATGCAGGCCGGTTAAAAAAACTGAAAATATGAAAGCATGGCTTGGTTCAATTTCAATTATGAGAATTAGTTTACTCATATAATTTAAAGAAAGTGAAAAAAAGATGCATGAAAATCGGTTAATATTTGCAATAATACGTAATATTTTCAGCACATGAAAGTACAGCCAGATACACCGCACAGTGGGAGGAAACGCATTTTTTCCGTTCAAAAAAGTGTACAGCCTTCAGTTTGGCCCTTATTTACAAATATATATATTTTTTTAATTGGAGTGCGCTAAATTTCAACGAGCACCTTGGTCAGAGATTTTCATTTTCATTTGTTTATTTATTTTGTGTTCACAAAAAGTATGAGGAAATCGATATTTTTCACAAAATAATTATTTACTCTTTAACGAAGGTTTTCATATAATGAAAATCATCTCAAATCAACGCAAGAGTTCACCCAGAATACAAATAATTTGATTATTGTATATTTTAATCATTAAAAAATCAAATTACATTAACAAATAGCAAAATATTGTAGTTTCTGTTGAAAAGAATTTGTTCTTGGATGAAAATGCTTTAGATTATACTGAGAGTAACTGTTAGTCACAATTTTTATGAAAAATCAACAATTGTTATTGTTATAAACAATTTTTTGCTAAAATTTAGACTTTGTGGTATTTTCTATTTCGGGTTTTCCATTATCATCTGAATTAATGCAAATTATCGGCTTGGAAAATAATTTTTTTTCACCAAAACTGATTTAAGTTTTTGCGAGAGATATTTGCTGTAACTGTTTCTATGTAAAATTAACAATAAACAATTGTTATTATTCAATTTCATATGCATTGATGCAGATATTCTTGAACAGAACATAATTTCAACTATATACATACAATACTACTTTATCATGATAATTCGATATTTAGGTAAATTGTTTAAACAATTTATGACTGTTTTTACCATTTCTCTCAGAATGGAGTTCGAAAGTAGCGGTTGTTTCAAAAACTTAACACTTTTTATCCAATGTTCAATCAGAGTGATGTAATACCTAATCAATGTTAAAATAAATAACCGCTTAAACAATTTATTATTATTGGTAATATTCTCTTAGTATAATGCTAGGAAGTCACTGTTCGCCCAATTTGTAATAAGAGTGAGGTCAATAATTAACTGACGATATGAAAAAAGTAATCGTTTAAACAAATAATAATTATTTCTAATAATTCCTTTCTGAATAATGCCAGGAAGTTCCAGTTTTTTCTAAAATTTTCCACTATTTGTCCACTTTTCACTTAGTACGGTAATAATTAATACTAGTTAACAAACACGCTCATTTAAATAATTGATAATTGTTTACAACAATCTTCTCTCCCATAAGTACGAGAAAGTTGCGGTTTTTACTGCAATGTTTAACTTCGCTTTGCCTTTTTAGCTATGAACAAATAATAAAAAAACATTGAGGAGAATCATCTTTTACACAATCTCTTCATTTTTTGTGAATATAATGTTATGAAATGAAACAGATATTTGTTAAACTGATATCTGATTTTAATTCCCTTCCTGCTAGAGACGAAAGTCAGTAACATTATTTACCACAGGTGGTAACAGAGTGCCGGAAGCAATTTCCTGACTGCAATAAGTGTACCTTGTCCCGCGAAATGTTATGATCAATTAATTATTTGATTGACGTGTTTTTAATCTTTATATATGTACTCTCATCGATGATACGCATTTTCTACAGAGAAGGTGGGTTGTAGGAGCTCATATTTAAATAGGTGCAATTCCACATTTTTCTTTTACGCTTTCCAATAAACTTCTTGTTGTAATTCAAAACAAACATTTTACAAGTCATAGTAGATAAGGTGCACTATGGGAAATTCGGAGTAAGGGGTCCGCCATTGCTTGTACTATGGGAAATTTGGAGTAGGGGGTCCGCCATCGTTGGTAATATGGGAAATTTGGAGTGGGGGGTCCGCCATTGTTGGTACTATGGGAAATTTGGAGTGGGCTGTCCGCCATTGCTGGTAATATAGGAAATTTGGAGTAGGGGTCCGCCATGGCTGGTACTATGGGAAATTTGGATTGTGGGTCCGCCATTGTTGGTACTATGGGAAATTTTGAGTGGCGGTCCGCCATTGCTGGTACTAAGGGAAATTTGAAGTGGGGGGTCCGCCATTGCTGGTACTATGAGAAATTTTGCGTGGGGGTCCGTCATTGCTGGTACTAAGGGAAATTATGAGTAGGGGTTCCACCATTGCTGGTACTATGGGAAATTTGGAGTAGGGGGTCCGCCATTTCTGGTACTATGGGAAATTTGGAGTGGGGGTCTGCCATTGCTGGTACTATTTGAAATTTGGAGTAGGGGGTCCGCTATTGTTGGTACTATGGGAAATTTGTAGTGGCGATCTGCCATTGTTGGTACTATGGGAAATGAGGAGTGGGGGTCCGCCAGGGATGGTACTTTGGGAAATTTGGAGTGGGGGCTCGCCATGGATGATACTTTGGGAAATTTGAAGTGGGGGTGAGACTTAGGAAATAAGTAGAGCGTCTTATGTCTGATCTAATTTTTTAGAGCAAGAAATTTCTATCATAAAAATTTATTATTCATAAAAATCGAAAATGAAAATATTTCCAACTCAACCTCTAAAAACAAATTTTGATAAGTGACTAAAGCTAAAGCACAGGTGAAATAACTAAAACATATTTTTCCTGGTTACATGTGTTTTTATTTCTTCTTGTTCAAACAAAAATTACATCTAGATGCTTAATTCTAAAGATATAAATATAGGTACCTGAGAAACGTAGTAAAAAAAGTTACATCTAAATTCTTAATTCTATTCTATAAATAAGAATACACTTGTAAGGTAGCGAGATTATTCATTGCAAATACGAGAGGGATCCAAACGAAGAGAAATTGCTCAATTCGACGATTTCCAACTAACTATTCGATATGATTGAAGAGAACAAAACTTATCACCTATACAATACATGTATCATATTTACAAAAGGCACAAAGTAGCTAGTTTCGACAAAGATGATTGTACATACGAATCTACCGATTTTTATTTCGTAGTGAGCAAACGCATCTACCGACGTGTTTAGAGTCTAGAGCTCTAACAAATTGCAATTTATACTTGTCTAAAAGTCTTTTATGAAAATTTACCACAACACGATCACTATCTAATAGATTGTCCGTAAAAATATCAGTAAAATGGCGCAAAGTACCACCATTACACATATGATGAAGAAACATGATACAAAACTGACCGCATACATTTGATAAGGTGCTGTGTAGTTGTTTGGTGTTCCATCTGTAGAAGCTGGAGTTTCTACGTAGACGATGAAGATGTTGAGGAATAAGAGGCGGTATCCCGTAACTGTCAATGTAGGATCCTCTACCGGTTCCGTCGATATGGATTCGGACCCAGTGGGAATCAGGCTGAGGCTCGTTTTTTTTCTTTCAGATTTTTTACTTGTCTTTCTCTTGACAGCCGTTTTCTTCTGCCTCTTCTTCCTGATTTTTCCACCCTTTTTATTTCTTTTGCAATGTTTTCCTGTGATGTTCAACACGAAACGTTTAACAATGGCGGCCTTTATACTTGGTTCACGTGTGACGCAAAATTGTATTTCACGATCTGACAAGAATTTTTGAAAAACCATACCGATAAATTCCTTTCCTTTATCACTCTGTAGGTAAACTGGTGTTCTATCAACGGTTCTATGAAGAATTCGTTCGAATGCTTCTTTAACCTCAGATGCAATTTTACTTTGCAGTGGTTCAACCCAGGCAACCTTGCTCAAAACATCAATGACAACCAGAAGATAGGAAAAATCATCATTGTAGCTTTTCAAAGATCTCAAGTCTGCTAGGTCAATTTCCCAAACATCATCAATATTAAAAACACTATAATGTTGTCTAGCAAATTTACGTCTAATAGGGCGATGGAGATTGTATGCATCTTGACTCTTTAACCAGTCAATTATCTGCTTACGTGGAATATTTTACCGTGCAGACCTGACAATCTTTTCTACGCCAGAGTAAGAAGCCTAATGCGAGGGGTTATAATATATGTCTGCCAATTGCTTCATTTTTTAGAGATTAAAACCCATCCCGGTACGTGGCTTCGGATTCCATTTAACAGTATCATCATCATCATCTGCAGCTCCTGAGTCGTTGTTACTTTCCCAGTTCTCGCTATCGCTCAAGAGAGACTGATATTCTATAGTTTTATCTGCATGTTCACCACAAAGTTTTCTGGATTTTTTCGGTGTTGAAATTTTACGCGAGTTGTTTAATAACCTTGTTACAAATGCATGCGATTTTGATCTCCAGTACTCACGATTACCCAAAATTTCTTAAGGTGTCTTAATTCCTTGAAGAAACTTTCCAAACTGACGTCTTCCTGACACAACAACTGATTTCCTCTATCTAACAGCATCGTTCACTAAATCTGAAATATTTGATTTCGCAATACGTGCTCCATCAATAAAGACAACACCCTGCTTATCTCATTTTATTCTATTTTTAACCTCTGGTGCTCGTAATCTTTCAAGAAAAAATATACTGTTCTCCCTACAAGTTTTTGGCACAGAGGCAATAATATCTGAGATGGGGAGGGTTAAATCGTCGTCATCTTGATCCTGACTCGTCATTTCATTTGGCTCACTGTTTAACTTGTCCTTAACAGCGTCTTTTATTTCCATCTTCTTTCCAATTGAATTTTTCGCTTCATCGGTAAAGAACAAAAACCTGTGTAAAACTTGCTGATACAATTTCCATTTTTCATGTTCATCAGTGTATAATGAAGAGTATAAAATTTCACTCATTTCGGCGTCGAGCCTGGAAATTGCTCGACACTATCACTTGGCACAAGTACGATTTTCCTAGCATGATCCATTTTAATAGATATGACAAGCAATTACGAAGATGAAAACATGTTGGAAAAAAGTGTACCGAGGATTAGTGCTAGTAAAAGGGGTAAAAATCCCTCTCCTTTTTGCACAATAAAGCGTTTTTTACTCTTCTACGTACCACGTGGTGTCACTAGTTTTCTTAATGCATGTATGTGTTTTTTCAATTTTCGCTTCTCGGTTTGTTTTAGAGAAACGTTTCCATGTAAAATATTCAATGCACATTCACAACAAAATTCATGCTTTTGGTTCAAAAATTCGTTTCTTTGGTCGAAAATTTAACTATTTTGTTGAAAATTAATTTTTTTATTAAAAATGTCTTTTTTAACTGAAAGTTTAACTATCTATATTATTTTTGGTTTAAAATGTATCCTTTTTAATGGAAAATTCAACTAATTGTTTTAAAAATCATGTATTATAATAACAATTCGTATTTTTTGATAGAAAATTCAACTATTTGTTTCAAAAATACATGTATTTCATTGACAATTCATCTTTTTGGACGAACATTAATCTTTCTAAATGAAAATTTGTTTAAAACTGAAAAATTAACTTTTTCATGTTTGGATGAAAATGTATTATTTTAGTTAAAAATTCAACTGTTGGTTTCACAATTCATATATTTGATTGAAAGTTCGTCTTTTTTCGTAAACAAATAATCTTCTTGGTTGAAAATTCATCTTTTTTTTTTAAATTAATTTTTTTACCGAAAATGTAACTATTCCATTTTCCGTTGAAAACGGACCTTTCTTTGATTGTAAATTAAACTATTTGGTTCATAATTCTTGTATTTTACTGAAAATTTAACTATTTTGTTTTAAATTCTTTTTGTTTTTTTTTGTTGAAAATAATTTATTTTTAACTGAAAATTAAACTATTCCACTTTTGGTTGAAGATTGATATTTTTAAATTGACAATTCAACTGTTTGCTACAAAATTCAGGTACTTTATTGTAATTTGTATTTTTTATAGTAAAAATTAATCTTTCTGGTCAAAATTCATGCTTTTGGTTCAAAAATTCGTTTCTTTGGTCGAAAATTTAACTATTTTGTTGAAAATTAATTTTTTTTTATTAAAAATGTCTTTTTTAACTGAAAATTCAACTATCTATATTATTTTTTGTTAAAAATGTATCATTTTTAGTTAAAAGTTTAACTATTTGTTTTAAAATTCATGTATTTTATTAACAATTCATATTTTTTGGTAGAAAATTCAACTATTTGTTTTAAAAATACATGTATTTCGTTGAAAATTCGTCTTTTTGGTAGAACATTAATCATTCTAAATAAAAATTTGTTTATATTAATATTAATTTTTTTACCGAAAATTTAAATATTAAATTTTCCGTTGAAAACTGACCTTTTTTAATTGAAAATTCAACTATTTTGTTTAAAATTCTTTTTTTTTTTGAAAATAATTTATTTTTAACTGAAAATTTAACTATTCCACTTGGTTAAAAATTCGTTTTTTTTGTCAAAATTTTTTTTTTCAACTTAATATGTAACTATTCTATTTTTGGTTGAAAATTTAACTATTTCCTTCAAAATTCATTTATTTTATTGAGAATTTGTCTTTTTTGTTGAAAATTTAATTATTTTGTTTAAAATTCGTTCTTTTTTGGTTAAATATACACTTCTTAACTGAAAATTTAACAATTCCACTTTTGGTTGAAAATTCAACTATTTCCTTCAAAATTCATGTATTTTTTTGAGATTTGTCTTTTTTTGGTAAAAATTAAAGTTCTTGGTCAAAATCCATCCTTTTGGTTCAAAAATTCATTTCTTCGGTCGGAAATTGAACTATTTTGTTGAATTTTTTTTTTTTTTGAAACGAATTTTTTTTAACTGAAAATTTAACTACCTATATCATTTTTGGTTTAAAAGTTATTTTCTTTAGTTGAAAATTCAACTATCGGTTTCACAATTCATGTATTTCATTAAAAATTGGTATTTTTTCGTAGAAAATTAATCTTCTTGGTTAAAAATATTTTTTTTTTTCACCGAAAACGTAACTATTCAATTTTTGATTGAAAAATGACCCTTTCTAATTGAAAATTAAACTATTTTTCATAATTCACTATTTTATTGAAAATTCGTGTTTTTTATTGAAAGTTTAACTATTTCGTTTAAAATTCATTTTTTTGGGTTGAATATCATTTTTTTAACTGAAAAATTTTAATCAATTAGAAATTCATGTATTTTATTGAAAATTCTCCTTTTTTGATAGAAAATTAATCTTCTTGGTTAAAGATTCGTTTGTTTATATTAAAAATGATTTTTTTCTAACTGAAAAGTGAGCTATTCCATTGTTGGTTAAACATGTATCCTTTTTAGTTGAAAATTCAACTATTTGTTTCAAAATTCATGTATTTTATGAAAAATTCGTCTTTTTTAGTAGAAAATTAATGTTTTTGGTTCGAAATGCGTTTTTTTTTCTAAACTGAAATGTAACTATTCCACTTTTGGTTAAAAATTGATTTTTTTTTAAATTGAAAAATCAACTATTTGTTTCGAAAATCATGTATTTTATTGAAAATTCTTTTATTTTTGTTTGGTTTAAAATTAATTTCTTAAACTAAAAACTAAACTATTCCACTATTGGTTCAAAACGTATCTGTTTTAGTTGAAAATTTAACTCTTTGCTTAAAAATTCATGTATTTTATTGAAAATTCGTCTATTTGGTTTGAAAAATCAACTAGTTAGTTGAAAATTCAACTATTTGATTGGAAATTATACTTGGAAAAACGTTGAGATACTTGGAGAAAAACCTGGTAGTATCAGGGAATTTTTGTCCATAATTTGATTACACAACCTGTTTATATAACATAAAAGTTCGGATAAATTATATATATTAGCAAGGAGTTAGCAGATTTAAAACTTAGTACTTGAAAGTGGAATATCCAAATTATTCTGACATTTTTTTATTTTAATTTCAGTCTATGGAGCCATAATTGGAAAGCAGAAAGGGCGCAACATTGAGATCATGAACTCATTTGAGTTGCTCTTCACTTGTATAGGCGACGATGTTATAATCGATAGAGATTACTACAATACAAAAGAGGAACAGTTCAAACAAGTTTTCAGTGAAATGGACTTTCTTGGTTGGTACACGACGGGTGACATGCCAAATGATAGAGATATTAGAGTGCACAAGCAAATCTGCGAGATCAACGAAAGTCCAGTTTTATTAAAATTAGATCCCAGACCAAAAAATGCCGACGTAAGTTTTTTTTTATCAACTATTTCTTACAATTTCATTCACAAAAAATTTTAAGGGAAGGGCAGACTTTACATTTTTTGCCCTATCTTTCTCTTTTCCTATTTTAAAGAATTCCACTTTTTTCTCTACTTTTTTTTCAAGAAACTTCCCTTTTTTCTCGTTTGTTCACTGAAATGCCAACTGAGTTAATAGAACGCAATCAGAAAATCTAAGTTTTTTTTCGTTGAAAGTTAATTCTTTTTAATTGAAAAGTCTACTATTATATTTTCCATTCAGAATTATTCTCTTTTGGTTGAAAATGGTTAAAAATTAGTTTTCTTAATTGAAAATTTAACTAATTCGGGTTTGGCTGAATATTGATTGTTTTTAGTTGAGATTTCAACTACTAAAGTCGAACTACTTGGTTAAAAATTCGTTTTATTGGTTAAAAATTGAAATATTTTTTCAGATTTCGTTTTTTATTTGTTTGAAAATTAATTTTTATGACTGAAAATTTAACTCTCCCATTTTTAGTTGAAAATTGATCGTTTTTTGTCTTTTTTGGTAAAAAATTAATCTTATAGATAGAAAGTTCATCTACTTGGTTGAAAGTTAAACTAATTTGTTAAACGTTCATTTTATTGGTTGAAGATTTAATGATTTTATGGAAAATTGATTTTGGTTGGTTTGAAAATTAATTTTTTCAACTGAAAATTTAATTATTCCATTTTTTGTTGATAATTGATCGTTTTCCTTTGAAATCTCAATTTGATTGCAAATGTATGTATTTTATTGTAAATTCATCTTTTTTGGTAAAAATTTATTCTTGATAGAAAGATCAACCACTTGGTTGAAAATTAACTTAATTTATTATATGTTAATTTTATTGGTTGAAGATTTAACTATTTTGTGGAAAATTTGTTTGTTTTTTTGTTTGTTTGAAAACTAATTTTTTCAACTGAAAATTTAACTGTTTGATTTTATGTCGAAAATCGATCGTTTTTCGTTTTTTGGTAAAAATTTATTCTTCTTGATAGAAAGTTCTACTACTTGGTTGAAAGTTAAACTAATTTGTTACACGTTTATTTCATTGGTTGAAGATTTAACTATTTTGTGGAAAATTAGTTTTTTTTAAATAATTTTTTCAACTGAAAATTGAACTGTTTCATTTTCTGTTGAAAATCGATCGTTTTTCGTTGAAAATTCAACTATTTGATTGAAAATGTATGTATTTGCTTGTGAATTCTTCTTTTTTTTTTGTAAAAAATTAATCTTCTTGATAAAAAGTTCAACTACTTGGTTGAAAGTTAAACTAATTTATTAAAAATTAATTTTATTAATTTAAGATCCATTTCTTTGGTTGCATATTTATCTAGGTTGAAAATTCGTTTTTTGTAGTTGAAAATCAATTTTCCTAACTTAAAATTTAACTAACCTATTTTTGGCTGAAAATTGATCGTTTTTAGTTAAAAATTCAACTATTTGATTCAAAATGAATTTGGATGTGGAGAATTAATACTTTTGGGTTGAAAATTAAAATTTTCGGTCGAAAAGTTCTTGGTTGCAAACTCATTTTTCTTGTTTGAAAATTCAACTGCCTTCTAAACTAATAATCTTTTTGAAAATTCAACTATTTGTTTTAAAAAGGAACTTTTAGTGGTTGAAGTTTAATCTTATTTGTTAAAAATTTCAATTATTTGGTTAAAAATTCAACATTGTTGGTTGAAAATTCGAATGTTTTTTTGAAAATTCCTTCCTTTCGTTTGAAAGTTTGACTATTTGATTTTAAATGTAACTGTTTGGTTTAAAATTAATTTTTTGGTTGAAAATGCTACTATTTGGTTGAAAACTCAACTCTTTCGTTGAAAATTCATCTCTTTTGATAGAAAATAAATCTTATTTTGTTGGAAATTCAACTGTTTTGTTAAAAAACCGTCCCTTCGGATTGAAAATTCATCTTTTATGGTAGAAAAGTCATCTTTCTTGGTTAAAAATAAAGTTTTTTGTTGAAAATTCAACTGCCTTGGAAAAAATTTGTCGTTCTGGCTTTAAAATTTAACTATTTGGTTAAAAGTGCAATTATTTTGTTTAAAATTTGCCTCTTTTGCTTAAATGTTCAACTGTTTGGTTGTTAAAGCAACTGTTTGGTTAAAAATTTATTTTTGGAAGTTCGTATCAACATTTATTTCATTTAAAAGCATTTATTCCCCTATTTTCATGAAAAAATCACCCTATTTCCCCTATTTTAAAAGGATTTTGGCCTGTGAAGTCTGGACGGGTCACAACTGAAATTCTCTTTTAATTTTAGCAACTTCCAGTTTCATTGTACGAGTCAGTGATTGACTTGGTCAACGGAGAAGCCACCATGTTATTTGTTCCATTAACTTACACTCTGGCGACAGAAGAAGCAGAAAGGATAGGTGTCGACCATGTTGCGAGAATGTGTAGTAACGACCAAGCCGAGAGTTCTTTAGGTAAAATTTTAATGATTTAAGGGTATTTTTTAAAATTCCAAAGACGTTTCAAGGGACTTCAAAGAATTTGAAATATTTTTGGGTATTTTAAAAGATTCCAAAGAATTTTTAATAGATTTAAATAATTTGCAGGTATTCCAAAAGATTTAAAACATTTTATGGTATTTTTCAATCATTCAAGGAATTTTAAAGAGTTTAAAAAAGTTTCAAGGGATTTCAAAGGATTAGAAATATTTTACGGTATTTTTAAAGTTTCCAAGGAATTTGGTATATTTTCCCATAATTTTGAGAGATTTTAAAGATTCTGAGATATTTTTTACAAATTCCAAAGAATTTTCATCAGCTTCAAAAAGTTTCAAGGGATTTAAAAATATTTTATGGTATTTTTAAAACTTACAAAGAATTAAAAAGAGATTTCTAAATTTTCGTAGAATTTCCAAGGACTTGAATGATTTTAAGGAATTTAAAAAATGGATGGGGGTTTCAAAGAATTTCCTGGAATTTTGGAGGATATGGAACGATTTTGTAGGATCTATGAGATTATAAAATATTTAAAAAGATTTCAATGGTTTTTCTAAGATTTACGAAGATTTCAATCATTTTCAGGGATTTTAAAAGCTTTTAAGGCATTTTAACCAATTTTCCATGATTTCAGGTAATATCAGATTTAATGTAATTTTATGGGGCTTTATAATATTTTAATGTTTATCAAAGAATTTATTCACCAGAATTAAGTGATTTCATAGGATTTCAAACATTTGAAAGTATTTTAAAGCATTACCAAATATTTTCAAGATTTTAGGATTTTTTTAAAGATTCCAAGGAGTTTTCAATTTATTTCCATAATTTGAAGGGATTTCAAAGAATTCGAATTCTTCCAAGGAAATTTTAAGAGCTTTAAAAAATATCAAGGTATTTAAAAAGATTATAAAGGATTTGAAATATTGTGGGGTATCTTAAAATATTCCAAGGACTTGAATGATTTTAAAGAATTAAACAAAATTTCATTGGGGTTTTGAAGAATTTCTCAGAGTTTCGGAAGATATGGAATGATTTTATAGGAACTATAAGGTTTTAGGATATTTTAAAAGATTCCAAGGAATGTTCAAACGATTTCAATAATTTGTAAGGATTTCAAATATTTTGAAAGATTTGAGGTTATTTTTAAGAGCTTCAAAAAATGTCAAGGGATTTCAAAAGATTTTAAAGGATTTTGAATACCTTAGGGTATTTTTTTAAATTCCAAGAAATTTTTCAAAAGCTTTAAAATGTTCCAAGGGATTACACAATATTTAAAATGTTATGGGTATTTTTAGAAATTTCAATGAATTTTTTATTGATTTCGATCATTTGAAGGATTTCAAAGGATTTGAAATATTTTAGAATGTTTAAAAAGATTTCAAAGCATTTTCATGGAAGTGAACAAATTTCAAGGGATTTAAATATTAATCGTCAAAGAAAATGAAAAATTATTCAGGGAAAAGTCAGGGAATTTTGAAAATTAAGTTTTCCAGTCACCTTATTCATTAATTGACTGATAACTTACTAATTATTGTCGTTTCAGTTGCTGAACACCTAGTTGCTCAACACAGTGCCATTAAAATGTTGCACTCGAGAGTTAAACTTGTCTTGAGGTACGTCCAAGCAGTTGAAAGTGGAGAATTACAAGGAAATCATGAAGTCCTGAGAGCAGCTTGCTCATTGGGCCATCGACTACCAGTACTCAACAGTCCCAAATTCAAAGCCGATTTCTACAATGTGAGTATTCTAAATTTTCTCCAAATTATAGTAGTAATTTATAAACAATTTTATTAAAGTACAGACTTCACACTCTTTTTCTTATCCCCGTCTTTTCCCATTTTTTTAAAAAATAATTCCTTATTTTCCCCCTGTTTTCATGTTTTCATGATTTATTTTATTAAAAATGTATATGTTTTGTTGTAAAAATTAATCTTTCTGGTAGAAAATTATTATTTTTTTTAAATCCATCTTTTTGGTTGAAAATGTAACTATTTTCTTGAGAAAATTCATTTTTCTGTTGTTGTTAAAAATCAAATTTTTTAAACTCAAAATGCAACTTTTCCATTTTTGTTTAAAATTCGTCTTTTTTAATAGAAAATTCAATTATTTGGCTGAAAATTGATATATTTTGTTCAAAATGTATCGTTTGTTGTAAAATTAATATTTTTGGTTGAACTTTTAACTATTTTCTGGAGAAAATTCCTTTTTTTGTTGTTAAAAATCAAATTTTTTAAACTCAAAATGCAACTATTCAATTTTGGTTGAAAATTCATCTTTTTTAATAGAAAATTTAACTAATTGGTTAAAAATTGATATATATTGTTCAAAATGTATCTTTTGTTGTAAAATTAATATTTTTGGTTGAAAGTTTAACTATTTTCTTGAGAAAATTCCTTTTTTTGTTGTTGAAAATAAAAAAGGGTAAACTCAAAATGCAACTACTCCATTTTTGTTGAAAATTTATATTTCTTAATAGAAAGTTCAACTATTTGCTTGAAAATTTATATATTTCGTTCAAAATGCATCTTTTGTTGTAAAATTAATATTTTTTGTTGAAAATTCAACTATTTTTTCAATTTGTCTCTTTTGGTAGAAAATTATCTTATTTTTTTGAAAATTCATCTTTTTGATTGAAAAATCAACTATTTTGTTAAGAAAATGCGTTTTTTTTGGGTTGAAAATTAACTTTTTTAAATTCCTGTTTAAAAAATAATTCCCCTTTTTCCATTGTTTTCAAAAAACTTCCCCCTTTTCTCGTTTTTTTGTTCACGTAAATGCGAACTAAATTAATAAAACCCAACAAGAAAATCCAACTATTTTTGGTTGAAAGTTAATTCTTCTTAATTGAAAAGTCTACTATTTATTTTGGGTTGAGAATTCATCTTTTTGGTTACAAATTATATTATTTTGTCGAGAATGCAACAGTTTTGTGTAAAAGTCATCATTCTAGTTCAAAATTCTTGTATTTTGTTGAAAATTTGTCTTTATGGGTTTAAAAATTCAATTATTTGGTTGAAAAATTATCTTTTTGATTTTTTGGTAGAAATTTAATCTTTTTTGGTTAAAAATTGATCTGTTATTTCGAGGATTCAACTATTTTGTTAAGAAATCGAATTTTAAGTTAAATTCAACTGTTTTTGTTTTGGAATTAAAAAATATATATATTTTTTGAAATATCAAATATTAGATTTTTCGTTGAGAATTCATTTTTTTGTTGGTCGAAAATTCAACTGTTTTGTCTAACACTTGTCTGTTTTGATAGAAAATTCGTCCTTGTAGAATAAAAATTCGTCTTTGGTAGAAAACTCATCTTTTTTGGTTGAAAGTTAATTCTTTTTGATTGAAAATTCTACTGGCACATTTTTGATTCAGGGTTCATCTCTTTCGATTGAAAGTTTAATTATTTTGTTGAAAATTCAACTATTTTATTAAAAAATCATATTTTTTTGTTGAAAATTCATCTCATTGGTTGAAAGTTTTTTTCTTTATTGACTAAAAAATATTTCTTAGTTGCAAACTTGTCTTTTTGTCTTGAAAATTTATCTTTGCAGGTTAAAAATTAAACTATTTGGTTAAAAATTAAACTTTTCGGTTAAAATTTCGTCTCATGATGAAAAAGTTTTTCCTTTTTGGAAAATTTATATTTTTTGGTTGAAAGTTTAACTGTTTTGTAGAAAATTCGTCTTTTTGATTGAAATATCAATAAATTGGTTGATTTTTTTTGTTTCTCGTCTAAAAAATTTCTCTTGGTTGAAAAATCAACTCTTTTGTTGAAAATTCGTCTTTTTGGTTTGAACATTCATCTTTGTAGGTTGAAAATTTTACTATTTTATTAAAAATTCAACTATTTGTTTAAAAATTAAACATTTTGGTTATAAATTAAACATTTTGTTTAAAAATTCTTCTTTTTTGGTAGGAAATTAATCTTCTTGGTTGAAAATTAACTTTTTTTGTTGAAGATTCATATTTTCGGCTTAAAAATTCAACAGTTTTGTCCTATTTTCGTGAAAAATCCCTCTATTTCCCCTGTTTTGAGAGCATTTCGGGTTCTGAAGTCTCAAAATATCATTTTAGGTTTGAATACATTGTTATTAAATTTTGGTTTCTTGATCTGTTTTCAGCAATGCAATGACTTTGGCCTGATGACCTACCTCGGCATAATTACCAAAGGATGCAACGACTCAAATCAGTTCGTAAACAAATTCAATATCCTCTACGATAGACAAGGATTCGCCCGCCGTCTGAGAAGTCTCTTCTTTTCTTGATTGGCCACATATTTTGCTTTTTATACCCGCTTCGTTTTTTGTACTATAAGCCAGCCCTCAGGTACATTTTTAAGTCAGCGTTCGACATTACTTTGGAGGGCTATTGTCCACGACTTAGAGAAGCCTGACGTCGTTAGGTTTTTAAGGAAATAAAAAGTATCTTCGTGAGTTAAGTAAGTTTACTCTCTTTATTTCATTCTTTTTCAGCTCATTTTCCCTTAGTTTCCTAGGTTTCTATTTAAGTTTATTTCAGGGTGCACAGTCTTCCCCTTTTTTTCTTGATTTTCTCATTTCTCTTTAAATATACGATATTTGAAAATACAATATTTGAATTACGCAAAAAATTCTCTGAAATTATAAGTGTACCCATTATTGAATAATAATTCAAGCAATTATAGCACTTAAATAAATTATTTATCAATTTTTGCTATTGGTTCAAAAATTATGACGAATTTGTTATATTTACAGCTTTTACTAGTTAACAATAATAAAAAATTACGAAATTTAAACATACATTTTTTACTCAATAACAATTTTTTGAAAATTTGCAAAAAGATGTTTATTTTCTATTGAGTTATACGTTCATATTTTTTAAAAAGTTGAATATGTCGAACCTGAAATTTATTCAGCTGGAGACAAAGAAACATTTGAATATTTTTCTTTTTCGGAAAAAACTTTTGTCGTGATTTAGGATTTTTGGGATTTCATTTTTTTTTCGATTTTGGAACTTTATAAACACAAAAAAAAATATTTCCCACGATAAAAAAATAATAACTTGTTATTTTGGTTGAAGCTGCAGAAATTTCAGGTTCGAATCAATCCAAAAAACATGGGTTTGTACATTTTCAAAATATTCTAAATAAGGCAAAATTTATTTTTGAATTTTGCAAATTTTTAATTGTAAATTTAAAAAAGAGAACAAAAGATAATGACTTGATTCGATTAATTTTTTGATTTTTACTTCGCTCTGCTGAAGAATGTAGTTTTAAATTTTCATTGAAAGTATTAATTAAAGTAAGGAAGAAATGACAAATCTTGGAAATAAATATTTATGAGAACGATGTTAAACATATTAAAATTGTGTATTTAACTAATTTTTTTTCTAACTTTTTTATATCACTGCGAATGGATTTCCAACGACCTAAGTATATCCAGTTTTTAAAAATAAATTCTTGAAGGGCAGAAATCATTGAAAAATCATTGAAAATTATTTAAAAATATAACATTTCCTATAAAAAGGTTGTTTGTTATTTTGGTCATGTGAAAATAAATGTTTAATCTTTCCCCTATTTTCCCCTTTTTCATGAGAAAATTACCCTATTTCCCCGATCGTGCAACTTTTTCGACTTTTTTGAAAAAATGCGACTAATCGACTTTTTACAGTTTTTCTCAGAAGTTCGCTATACTTAGTTTCAATTTCAATTATAATGAAACTTTCAAAATTGAAATTGAAAATTAGAAAAATTTGTATCATTTTGATTGAGGATATTAAAAATTGAATAATTTCTTATGAAAGCTTTATGAAAAATCGACTCTTTTGATGAAAATTCTTCTTTTTGGTTTGAAAATTCATGTTTGTAAGTTAGAAATTTAACTATTTGGTTACAAATTAACTTTTTTTTTTAAAACTGAAAATGTAACTTATTTCATTTTTAGTTGAAAATTGATCTTTTTTAATTGAGAATTGATGTATTTTGTTGAAAGTTTATATTTGTTGTTGGAAAATGAATATTTTTGGTTGAAGATTTAACTTTTTTTTTTCAATTCGTTGTTTTTTGGTTTGAAATTGATCTTTTTCAGCTGAATATTTAACTATTTGTTTGAAAATTCATGTATTTTGTTGAAAATTCGGCTTCTTTGGTAGAAAATTAATCTTATTCATTGAAAATTCATGTATTTTGTTCAAAATTCGTCTTTTCTGATAGAAAATGAATCTTTTTGGTTGAAGGTTCATTGTTTAGGTTAAATATGAACCTTTTTGTTGAAAACCCATATTTTCGGGTTAAAAATTGAAGAGTTATGCAGAAAATCGTTTTTTGGCTTGAACATTTAACAGTTTTATAGCAACTTCAACTATTTTATTGAAAATTCGTCTTCTTTGGTAGAAAATTAATTTTCTTGGTTGAAAAATTAATGTATTTTGTTCAAAATTCGTCTTTTTTGGTAAAAAATTAATCTGATTGGTTGAAAAATTCATGTATTTTGTTAAAAATTTGTCTTTTTTGGTAAACAATTAATCTTCTTGGTTGCAAGTTCACCTTTGCAGTTAAAAATGAACTTTTATGTTGAAAATTCATATTTTGGGTGAAAAATTTAACAGTTTTCCAGAAAAGACGTCTTTTTGGCTTGAAAATTTAACAGTTTTATAGAAACTTGAACTATTTTTTTGAAAATAAATTTTGTTGTTAAAATTCATATTTTGGGTTTGAAAATTGAATAATTTCTCATCAAAGTTAGAATTTTCTTAAATTGAAAGCCTTGAAAGTTAGGACATTTCAAGTCGAAAACGTTTAAAATCGATTAATTTCAAATTCAATTACAGTATACACATTTTTTCCTCTATTCCCCATTTTTCAGGAATTCCTCTTTTCCCCCTATTTTCTTGAAACTTCCCCTTTTCCACTTTTTCTCGTTTTTCCATTCAATTATGAACTGAATTCATTGATTCCAATAAGAAAATCCAACTATTTCTTTTTGAAAGTTCATTCTTTTTCGTTAAAAATTCGATTATTTGGTTGAAAATTTAATTATTTTGTTGAAAATTCATCTTTTTATGTCGAAGATTTAATTTGTTCGTTGAACATTTGCCTTTTTGGATAGAAAGATACTTTTTATGGTAGAAAATTCATTTTTTTTGTTTGAAAATTAACTTTTCTGTTGAAAATTTAACTGTTTTCAACAAATTCGTCTTTTTGGAATGAA
The DNA here is from genome assembly GCA_011634705.1 of Andricus grossulariae. Lineage (NCBI taxonomy): Eukaryota > Metazoa > Arthropoda > Insecta > Hymenoptera > Cynipidae > Andricus > Andricus grossulariae. The sequence goes on along the minus strand of JAABKJ010007545.1, from coordinate 125,043,867 downwards.
AAATCAACCATTTGGTTAAAAACTCATATATTTTGTGGAAAATTCGTCTCCTTTGAATACAAATCCATATATTTGGTTGTAAATGCAACTATTTGTTTAAAAATTAATTTTTTTGGGTTGAAAATTCAACTTTTTAGTTGGAAATTCATATTTCTTGGTTGAAAACGATCTATTTGTTGAAAATTCAACTTTTTAGGTTGATAATTCAAATGTCTTCTAAAAAATTCGTATTTTTTCTTGAAAAATAGACTATTTGATTGAAAATGTAGCGGTTTTTGATTAAGATTTATTCTCTTTTATTTGATAATTCGACCATTTGGTTGAAAATTCATTTTTGTATGTTGAAAATTGAATTATTTGGCTAAAACTTCAATTACTTTGTTTAAAACTCGTCTCTTATGATTGGACTTTCTCAACTATTTGGTTGTAAATGAAACAGTTTGGTTGAAAATTATTTTGTTTGTTTGTTTTAAATTCAACTATTTGATTGAAAATTAATCTTACGGGCTTAAAAGTCAATTGTTTTCCAACCCTTTCGACTTTTTAACTTGTAAACTCAACCCTTTTTGTTAAAAATTCGTCTCTGGGTTAAAAATTCGTCTCTTTTGGCTGAAAATAAACTTTTTTGTTAGAAATTGAACTGTTTTCTAAAAAACATCGCCATTTTGGCATGGAAATTCAATCTTGTGGTTACAAATTCATCTATTTTGTTGAAAATTCGTCTTCTTTGATCAAAAATTCAGATATTTGGTTGTCAATGCAACTATTCGTTAAAAATTAATTTTTTTGGGTTGAAAATTCAAGTTTTTGGTTGAGAATTCATATTTCTTGGTTGAAAACGATCTATTTGTTGAAAATTCAATTTTCAGCTTGATAATTCAACTGTCTTCTAAAAAATTCGCATTTTGGCTTGAAAAATCAACTATTAGATTGAAAATTCAATTCTTTTGTTCAAAGGTCATCTTTTTTGGTCTAAAGTCCATTCGTTTTGTTAAACATTCATCTTTTCAGATCGAAAATTCATCTTCTATGATTGAAAAGTCATCTTTTTTGGTTGAAACAGAACTTTTTTGTTGAAAATTCAACAGTCTTCTAAAAAATTAGTTTTTTTGTTAAACAAAATTTAAGTATTTTGTCGAGAATTCATCTTTTATTGTTGAAAATGAATTTTTTGCTAAAATATCAACTTTTTAGGTTTATAATTCAACTGTTCTTAAACAAATTCATCTCTTTGGCTTGAAAATTCATCTTTATAGGTTGAAAATTCAACTATCTGGCTAAAACTTCAATTACTTTGTTTAAAATTTGCCTCTTTTGTTGAACATTTCTCAACTATTTGGTTGTAAATGAAACTGTTGGGTTGAACATTATTTTTTTGTTTTGAATTCAACTATTTGATTGAAAATTAATCTTACGGGTTTAAAAGTCAACTTTTTTCTAAATCATTCTACTTTTTAACTTGTAAATAAACCCTTTTTGTTAAAATTTCATCTTTGGATTTAAAATTCGTCTCTTTTGGTTGAAAATTCCACTACTTTGTTGGAAATGCAATATATTTCGCCTTGAAAGCTTACTAATTTAAAGCATTGCATATTGAATGCAATTTTTTGTCTGTATTAATTTTTATTTAAAATAATGTATTTATTATTTCAGGTTTCAAATATTCAAAATGAATGTTATTCCTGTAGTTTAAAATTAATCTAAATTACAAAATTCTCTCATTTGAAAGTAATCCAAGTTAACAAGTTTAACAGCTCAAAAAGAAATATTTTAAACCCAGATTCAGAATCCTTCAAGCTGAATGACTATTGTTAAAAAATTGTTTTAACTTTAAAGTTTATTTTAATTTTGCAAAGAATATTTAAAAATCAATGAGAATTTCGTACTCTATATTCCCAAACAAAGTTATTATTTCAGTAATTTAGTGTCTGATAGTGTTTTTTTTTAAATCATTTTTCAAAATTTGATGTGACTTTTTTAAAGCCGTCTAGTTATTCGAGCCCTGAATTTTACAACTTTTTTCGATAGGTGAATAAAAAATAAAAAAATGGAAACGGAGTTTAAATGGCATAAAAATTTATTCATTTGCCTAAGATACATTCTCTATACTTGCATCACTTAGTTTTGACTCGAAACCATTTTTATATCGTTCTTTCACGAGTTTTTTTAAAATCTCTTTATGGAAGACCTTATATCAAACGGCACCTTTATACCGAACATTTTATTTATAGGCCACAACGTCAATCTCTTAACCCTGCATCAATCTGGATTGCAAATAGTACTTCTAATAAATAGGGCTGCCATAGTCACTTTTGGTCACCTTTTAGTGACTAGTCACTTTTTTAAGCAAAAAGCCGCTCTAATCCATCACAATTTAGATTTTCTCTAAAAAAGAAAATTTAATTAATCTATGTATGAAATTTATAGTAATCATATAACTGAAAAATAATAATTAATACTTATATAATTATAGTAATAGAAAATGCGATTCAATATCAGACTTCATACTCTTTCCCCTATACCCATCTATTCCTTTTTTTTTTTTAATGCTTATTTTTCCACCTATTTTCAAGAAACTTTCCCTTTTTTCTGTATTTTTGCTTTTGTTAAAAAGTCATATATTTTTGTCGAAAATTGAACTTTTTTGTTGAATTTTTTTTCTATAGAAAAGTCATCTATCTTGGCTAAGAATTAACTTTTTTTTTTAATTCAACTTTGTATTTGAAAATTCAACTGTTTGATTTAAAGTGCAACGGATTATGGTTGCAATTTAAATTTTTGGTTTGAAATTTACTGTTTGATTGGAAATTCAACTATTTGGTTACAAATTATATTATTTGGTTGAAAATTTAATTATTTTATGGAAAATTCAACTATTTTGTTAAAAAGTCATATTTTTTGGTCGAAAATTTAACTGTTTTGTTGAACATTCTTGTTTTTTTTATAGAAAAGTAATCTTTCTTTGTTAAAAATTAACTATTTTAAAAATTCAACTGTTTGGTTAAAAATGCAACTGCTTTTGGTTGCAGTTTAAACTTTTTTATTCAAAATTTACCATGTGATTGAAAATTCAACTATGTACATGGTTGAAAATTCAACTTTTTTGTTTAAAAATTTTATTATTAGGTTGAAAATTTTATTATTTCATAATTTTATTGAAAATTCAACTATTTTGTTAAAAAGTCATATTTTTGGGTCGAAAATTTAACTGTTTTGTTGAACATTCTTTTTTTTATAGTAAAGTCATCTTTGTTAAAAATCAACTTTTTTAAAAATTCAACTGTTGGGTTAAAAATGCAACTATTTGTGGTTGCTTTTTTTGTTTAAAATTTATCATTTGATTGAAAATTCAATTATTTTGTTAAAAATGTTATTATTTGGTTGAAAATTTAATTAAATTATTAAAAATGCAATTATTTTGTTAAAATCATATTTTTTGGTCGAAAAGTTAACTATTTTGTTGAAAATTCTTATTTTTTTTTTTATAAAAAAGTCATCTTTTTTGGTAGAAAAGTAATCTTTCTTTGTTAAAAATTAACTATTTTAAAAATTCAACTGTTTGGTTAAAAGTGCAACTGCTTTTGGTTGCAGTTTAAACTTTTTTATTCAAAATTTACCATGTGATTGAAAATTCAACTATGTACATGAAAGCCGCGGAGCAGGCAGCTGAGACCCTTGGCCTGAATTTTAACGTCAGAAGTGAGGAAAGTGCATTACTCCATCTCATGCGGAAGATTTGGTCTTTCGAACTGTCGGCGAGAAACAAACAAAAGCATGCACCTCAAGTCTTCTGTTCGGCGACTCTGCATCTTACGCCGTCAAGGTGGTCGTGGAATACTGAATCTTGAATGTCTTCACAACATGATTATTCTGGGTACAGCACATATAGTCGCAAATGGACTAGAACCTCTTCTTAACACTAGAAGTACCAGGCGAGGTCAATTGACCCCTTTCGATTTTTGAAGTGGTAAATCTGCGCAGTGGTTGCTTGCAGAGAGATCGCGTTTTGCGACGTTAAATTATTTATAAATAGGAGTATTTGACAATTTTTTCCGAAATATTGGATTTCATTACTTTTTTCCACTTCTGCGCAGCAGGTCTGATTTATATCGCTTCTATAACGTGTGTGTTATATTTCTAATCCTGAGCACTATTACTGCTTTTCTATTTAACAGGAAATAGATGATATACAGCCTGCTGGAGTTTGCGTTTATGGTCGGTTCTTCTTCGACTCTGCTTCGAAACATTTTCGGACCATGAGTTCTACTACCGATGTATAACGTTCTACGTTTATATTAAAGCGCTAGGAATAACCATATTTTGACTGTCCCGAAGAATAAGTCACTAACCAATTTTTCCGTATATAGAGCGTATCAACTGTATTATGCTTCGCTAGCGTGTCGTATCTCGATTTAAAAATACATAGAGATACGACACTCTAGCGAAGTAAAATATTGTTGATACCAAGCCTATGCATCGATGTTAGTTCACGCAGCTTCTTGGTGTAAGCTGAGTTCTAGCTGCCGCTAGGTGGCATGTAAACCTGAATTTGTCAACAAAGACATGGCAGATGTACAGGCAGGCTCTGTTTGTTACCATTTTTATTTAATTAGAAAGTGTTTTTTCAAATGATTTTAATTCTAAATTATAGGGAAAATTAAGAATAAAGGAGACCCCCCCCCCCGAAAAGAAAATCAAGAACACGTCAGTTGCATTTTGCTCGAAAAGATATTTTGTTGGAACGAAAAGTAAAAGCAACTGATGGAAGAACTGATGTCTTCGGAGTAGTAAGTTTATAGTATTTATTTTGTATTTAAAAACTTACACAATTTGTTTTGTTTATTTTCTTTTTTCACATAAACAATTGGGAAAGCAATATTTATTTTACTTTAAAATAATTTGAAATTAAAAAAAAAAACTAAATATTGTATTTCTAATTTTATTATTAAATTAGATTTATAGGCTGAATACGTGCTTTTTTTATTTATATATTTTTTCAATTTAAATGGAAACTACGTATTCAGCCCCTAAATCTAATTTAATAATAAAATTGGAAATACATGATTTAGTTTTTTTAATTTCAAATTATTTTAAAGTAAACTAAATATTGTATTTTTAATTTTATCATTAAATTTCATTTAGACCTCTAAATCTAATTGAAAAAATAAAATTAGAAATAAAATATTTGGTTTACTTTAAAATAAGTGTACGTGGAAAAAAGAAACTGAACAAAATAAATGATATAAGTTCTTAAATAAAAAATAAATACAATAAACTTACTACTCCGAGGACAGTTCTTCCGTCAGCTGCTTCAACTTGTTGTTCCAACAAAATATCTTCCGGTGCAAAATGCAACTGACACACTTTATGACCCATTTTCAATATTATAGCATCGCGTCGTATTGCTTTCTGTCATAGTTTGACATTTTCTTCATCTTTTTGCACAAGAAAAATACTTCTTTTCGTAGGATTAGAATCATAACCCGAAGTATATCCCGGAGCTATACACCGGTTTCTGCTTTTTTTTTTTCACACTATTCCCGTGTTCTTGATTTTCTTTTAATTTGAGAGGTCTCTTTCCTTCTTCATTTTCTCCATAATTTAGAATTAAAATCATTTGCCAAAACACTTTCTAATTAAATAAAAATGGTAAAAAACAGAGCCTGTCTGTACATCTGCCATGTCTTTGTTGACAAATTCAGGTTTACGTGCCACTCAGCTCCACTTACAACACAGCTCACACGAGAAAACTGCGTGAACTGACCGAAATACACGGGCAATGCACATGGCTGGTTGATAGCCTCTGTATACGGAAGACTTTGTTAGTCCCAATACTATTCTATTTATTTTGAGTGATTCCATGAACGAAAAACGAGCTCAGATTCCTCCACATCGGGTCACGAAAGGTTATACACATGAACGAAAGCTTGCACCTTAAGTCGTCCGTTCTGCGACTTTACATCTTGCACCATTAAAGTGGTTGCGGCATGTTGAATCTCGGATGTATTCGCAACAGGATCATTCTGGGTACAGAGCATACAATCGCAAATGGACGAGACTCTCTGCTAAAACACTTGGCCTCGACTTTAATATCAAGGGTGAGCAAAATGCATCAAACATTGTCTATTTCGAGTTCTCATTCCTGGATGCTCTTATCAAGAAAGCACAGGAGAAAAACTTCCGCGAACTGCTCCTCGACAAAAGGATGCACGGCATCTGTCACAGAAATGTGAAGGATCAGTCGATGTCGTTTGAGCTAACGCTTGCTTTTCTTAAATCACCCGGATTGAAGTCGGACACGGAGGGTTTCATTTTGTCGTGCAGAGACGGTGTCTTTTCCACTTTAGCATACCGTCGCCACATTTTGAGCCCAGACATTCTCGATGAAAACTGCAGGGCGTGTCATATACACCCTGAGCACCTAGGACACATAATATCTGGTTGTCCAACTCCCGCGGAAACTATGTATATTCATAGGCACAATGCGGCATTAAGAATGCTTTATTACAATTTCTGCCACACTTAAGTTATTATGATTGATATCGCTCCGCCAAACGCTCCTAGGGAAACAGATTCGGTTGTCGAAAATAAGAAGTGCCGAATAAACTGGAATTACATAGTCTCGACCATGGTTTTTGTCACGCACTCGAGGCCTGCTATAGTTTTCCTTGACTTCGAGAAACGAACCATGTTCTTTATCGAATTTTCGGCACGTTATAAGGGAGTTGCGACGGTTATACCAAGAACATTCTGTTAAGCTAGTCGTCCTGATTATCGGTGCACTTGGAGGTGACAAACTATCACTGGTTGGTATCCTGAAAAGCATCCCTAAGTGTGAACGAAATGCCTGGAAACTTGCGGGGAAAATGCAAACAGGCGTTCGTCCTTGGGTCGATCTGTGTCCTCAGGGTACACGACACTTCTGCGGGATCGTCATATGGAGTCAATCACAGACTGCAATCACCCATATAATGATATAATGAGGATATATACAGGGTGTCCCAGACTCAAGTGTCCGGACTTATAGGCTGTATAAACAAACAAAAAATAAATCGAAAATTCCTTTCCCAAAATTCAGTTGAAGCTTTAGTTTCTGAGTTATAAATTGTTCAAGCTGGACGAATAAGGAGCGCCGTATAAGCAGCCGTGCATGCGTGAGTGTCAGCCCAAGGCTGTAGCAGTTACTGCCGATTCTCCTGCAACAATCTCCACCTCGGCGCTCGCTTCCATGTAAAAAACGACGCGCCGCGACGGGGTGAGGGAGCGGGGCACTGCAATTTTTTCCACAAAATTATTTTATTCGGTGTGCAAAGATTGCTCAACAAGTTTCATCTCCCTAGCTAATACGTAACACACTTCAATTCATCACTCAACACTTGAACCATTCACAAAAAGTACACAAATTCGGGAGTCTGCAATTTTCATTCACAACATCATTTCATTCGATGCACAAAGATTGACCAATAAAAGAAAATTGCAGACTTTCGAATTATGTATCGTATATTTTGTGAATATTTTAAGTGTTGGTGGTTGAACTGGGGTGTGTCTCACATTCGATAGGGGGATAAAACGTTTTGGTGGGTCCTTGTGCGCCCAGTGAAATAATTTCGTGGAAGAAAATTGGAGGTTTTCGTATTTTTGTATTTTTCGTGAACTTTTTAAGTTTTAAGGGATGAATTGGCGTGTATTACACATTTTCTAGGGGGATAAAAATTTTTTGGCGATTTTTAGGCATTGTATGAAATGATTTTCTTAAAAAATATTTCGTACTTCTGCTGGTTTGAGAAAACAATTTTGTTTTGTTTTTTCATTTATCATAAACGTTGCAAACTTGAATTTCATTTCCTTAGTAGGGATGAAAAAAATTGTAGCATCCTTCCAAGTAAATTTAAATTAGTATATTTGCAAGGGATGGTTGGTAAAAAGTTTATAAAAAAAAATGATGAGGTTCCAAGAACTTGATTATTGCAAAAAATCTATTAGTAAGTTCTTATTATTCTCTGGAATTATTTCATTTCCTGAATTTCTTTACCTAACAATTTTTTTTCAATTTCTAACAATTGTTTCAGAGTAATTTTATGTTGTTGTAATAAAACCTGCCCTTACGGGATAGACTGTCTAGAAATATTTTTTGTGAAATCTTCTATCGTAATTTTTAACTTATAGGATTTTTCCAAGTGCAGCAGTACTGGTGCCTAGTTAGTATCCCTCGGTTATGACTTTCGTCCAAATATTCATGCAAGGGTTGTATCCTTCCTTTCTTTTAGTAATCAAACTTTTCTTTTCTGTCTGTATCGTGAGAATCGTTTTTTTTTACCCGAAAAACTAACGCAGTGCCGTGCTCTCTGCCCCCGTCGCGGCGCGTTGTTTTTTACATGGAAGCGAGCTCCGAAGTGGGGTTTGTTGCAAGAGAACTGGCAGTCACTACCACAACGTTGGGCTGACGCTCACGCACGCGCGGCTGCTTATACGGCGCTCCTGATTAGTCCAGCTTAAACAATTTATAACTCAGAAACTAAAACTCCAACTAATTTTTGAAAAGGAATTTTCGATTTCTTTTTTGTTTGTTTATACAGCCATATAAGTCTGGACATTTGAGTCTGGGACACCCTGTATAAACACACGTAACGGATAATTGGATCTCATTCCGACTTATTCCGTGTCATTCCGAACTTAGTTTGAATAATTACACCTTTATTAAAATAAAACGCCCATTTCGCATGAATCCGTCTTATTCTGCGAGTACATTCCGAATGGTACCGAGCTATTCCGCGATTCCGTTTTTACTCTTCTTTAACTTATGTTTCAAACGCAAAGTGGCAATTGTATCTGAATCGAACCAGAATCATTCTGCCTCTTGTCGGCAAAATGGTTTGAAACCATTTAGTATGTACTCGCATCATAAAACGCATTCAGATGGAATAGGCGGTTTACTTTGATAAGTGTGGAATTATTCAGACTGAGTTCGTAATAACACGGAATCAGTCGGAATGAGCTGGCGTTATCTGGCTAATTCAGACGGAATGGGCATTGTATTCTGATAAGTGCAGAATCATTCGGAGTGAATTCGGAATGGGATGGAATCATTCTGAATGAATTTACGCCTTGCCACGGAGACAATTGAAATGGAATTTTTATTCTTATACGTGCGAAACAACGGGAACTGAGGCAGGAATGGCACGCAACCATTGGGAATGACAATCATTCGGACTGGATTTAGCTTTCACTTCGAATGTCAGAATTAGTCCGAAACAGATTTTGCATTCGTTCGTAGTCGGCCGAAATGATTCGTAGTTTTTCGGTTTCATACGGACTCAATTTCATTCCGAAACTTCCACTAGGGTCTTACGGCTTACGAGATATTTGTTGTTAAGAATAACAATAACGGTAGGGCCCAGGTCCCAGTGGCACATACCTGCAACGTTCCGGGGACGTAGTTGAAACGTTCCAGTGGAACGCCCCCGAGGTGCCCGCGGGATGTTCGAGGCACGTTCCTGGAACGTTCCGTACTATTAGAGGAGTCCTTCAACTGTCGGTTAGCTCGGACTGTGGCACTCTAATTTTATAACAGGAAAGTCTGGGCTCAATTCTTACTGCCTGCATTTTTTCCCATTTTTGCGTATTGCAGTCGACTATTAAATTTATTTAAATCAGCCCAAAAGATTCATTTCTACCAATCTGTTTAATTTGAAAAAATTATTTTTTTTTCAACCTTTTTCACTTTTATTCCAAGAAAAGTTTTTTTTTATAGCAAATTCTAATTCTGCCTGATTCAATTGGACATTTATATTTCGGTCCTTATTATTTTCATATGAGAAGAAAATAAAATACATAAAGATAGTATAATAAGAATATAATAAATAATCAAATTTAGAGAAATAGTCAAATAAATAATAATCGACTTTTATATAATTTTATTTTACTATTTCCTTAAATTTGAATATTTGTTCTCTTCTTATTATACTATTTTTGTGTATTTTATTTTCATCTCATATGAAAATAATAATAACCAAAATATACATTTTCAATTGAATAAAGAAAAATTATAATTTTCTATAAAAGAACTTTTCTTGGAGTAAAAGTGGTAAGGGTTGAAAACCGCAATTTTTTTGTATATACAAAAAAAATAGTAAGCATGAATCTTTTGGGTTTATTTAAATAAATGTAATGGTCAATGACAATACAAACAAATTGACAAAAAAGGTTTACAGAAGGAATCGAGCCCAAACTTTCCGGTTACAAACTCAGAGCGCTACCGCCTGAGCTAACCGGCAGTTGAAAGACTCGCATCGTCGTACATATGATGTGCGTGGATTTTTCAAAAGCCTTTTTTCTTGATAATGTTCGAAAAGCGCATCTTATTACTTTGGCGTATTTTAAATTTGGTAATGACCTATTATTGGAAGGAGTATAAATCTAAACGAAATTTCGAAGGATGTAGGTTCCCCTTGTTAGAGAAAAATTAGTTTTGAGTACGGGACAACATCATAGTAAGTAGCAAACCTTTATTTATTTATTTACGGACATTTCAGTTCTACTTTCTCCTGTCATGACGTAAGAATTTTAAGATTTTGCTGCTTTAGTCAGAAATCTCCTGCATTTTTTTTCTCAGTTACACTTGAAGATTGAAGTTTGCAATATACGATACTAACTTTAACAATGTTAAAAGTTATTAAAAAATTTGGTTTTAATACATTTTAATGTTCATTTCTTATTTGTATCATTTATATGCCAGTTGGCAATGACTGGGTGTCTTGGAGATAATTGAGCGATAACTTACTTTATTCTAGTTGATATTTTTTTTTAAAATAAACTAGAAACCATATATAATTTTTTTTAATTTATCATGAGTGTTCCAATATGACAATAATAAAAACACTCTTTTTTGTATAGCTTCGTTTCGAGTGACCCAAAAATATTCCAGATTTAGTCATTTAATTTTTTACAGTTTCTTAAGAATATTTCTAGAGCCGTGAGATCTATTGTAAAAATAAGATGATATTTAAAAGATGCGTTAAGAAACGCATCAACATTAAATGACATGTGTCTGACAAATTTTTATTCTGCCCCATAAAAAAAATGGGTAAAATTTTGTTATTACAAAATTGATTAACTAATATCTATTAAATAACACCCGATATAAACGAATGGAGGGCAGATTCGTGTTCAGTACAAACAATTACTTCAAAAACGATATGCCGCATTCAATAAGAGCATAGGTCATTTTTATCGACCAGAGTAGTTTATGTTGATAAGGACACAAAACAAATCTTAACAAAATATGATTTTTCAGGTCAACTGTGCGTCTGGTGAAAGAACAACTTTATATTACATACACTTCTCAAGATGATAACCTACTTCTAATAGCCTTACCAGATAACTGGTACGTTCGGAGTTATAAAGACTATTGAAAAAATCCTCGAGAAAATCCTCGTGTTATCTTCGGATAGGATCTCCTCGTAAAAAAGCTCGAGGATTTTAAATTCCCTGAGAAAATCCACGAGTATAAATATTTACTAAAGCACGAATTTCGTTGAGGACTTTAAAAATGGCAAATGCATCTTAATCTTCTCTATCACCACTATGTAGAGGATCATTAAGAGACTTATATCTCACAATCTGGACGCTAAAATAAGTACCTTTGAAGTTAAATAAAAAACGTTGCATATTTTAAAACAATTTTTCTTTGTAACTACAAAAGATACTTGGTAAGAAGACTTGAATTGGAAAGTATTCGAAGATTTCCTCTTTAATTGTGACGTGGCAATTATTGAATCCTTTTCAATACCGATTTTGTCCTCGCGTTTTGAATCCCCATAGCAGTAGAAATTATTTCTTAAAGCGTATCCTTTTGTGTACCCAGTGGCGACAATATTTTTCTAAATACTTTTAGACACCCCAAATTAACCATGAAATAGAACATTTTCAATCCCTGTAAATTAGCACATTTCGCTGTTCTTATTTACTGTTTTTTGAATAGTAACGAGATTAAAAGCATTTAAAAACACAGTATTAGTTATTTCACGTTGTCAACAGTGATTGGTACACAGGTAGCGCTGATAAAAGCTAATTTTTTAAATTTGTTTATCATGATTTTCAATTTTTTAATTGATGAGATATGAATAAAGCGAGAGTTTTGTAATAAAGTAATGTATTGTTATACAGAATCCCACTAGATTTTGAAAATTGTATGCTTTTGAAGTGCCTCCTAATGCGTTAAAGGAAAATGGTGTTTTTAACTTACTTCAGGTTACGTTTGACAGCTCTGATAGGCTTTGAAATGGATTAGAATCTAAATATTTTAACTGCCTAGTAGATGATTCAAGAAAAGAAGGACAGAAACGGTATTCATAAGTATGGACATTTTCAATGCCTTTGACTGTCAATGACAAGGTTCTCCACTAAGAGGTAGCCGGTTCCAAATTTTTTTCTGTTACGAATTTTTTCCCCTTTTTTCCCCTGGTTGAACAACAGAATCGTCCGCTTCGCTTCACACGCTCGCAAATCCGCTTATCACATGCATGTGTCAAGGAAAAGTTTTTTTTTGTATAACTTTAAAACTACATACTTATATTATAACGTCCAGATGGTGGTATAGCTATAGCTAATGATCATCTACGCAGTGGCGATAGTGAAGAGACATTGGGACAAGGGCCCAAAAATCCTCTTCTATGGGCAGTGCCCTTTTATATTTACGTTATAATTTCTATTCCTTTTTAGCTGCAGTGAATACGAAGCTAACAAGTTGTCCGCAGAGATTGTAAGAATACTTGAATTTATGCATAAAAGTTTGACGAGGTGTTTCATGTTTCCGGAAAACCATTCATCATTGGATCATTTATTTTGTCTTGTTTATCAGCGTGTATTGGTCAAAAAGTCCTATACTGATAAAAATGGCCTGTTCCAACTCAATATGAGATACGCTAACATTGCACAAGAATGTGAATTTGAAACTAATTTACATGCAGCACACTTGATACGTTTGTCAAGAGATGCACTGATACAGATAGATGCCGCCTTGAATGAAATGGAAGCTATGGATTACAGAGATTGGGTATGGCTTTCAACTCATATAAATGATTATAATATGCGCGACTGCATGCTTTATGGTGCAAAAAACATCTAGAACTTTCAGATTTTTCGCAACAACTGTTTCGAAACCATACCAAACACCTCATGTAAAATAAATATGTACGCGGAGCGCCTGCTCAAGCGCAGAATAAGCGGGCCGCGTAGACAGATCAGCAAAACATATTGTGAGTCTTGTACTATTCGGGAAGGTAACGGTAAATGAAAATCTACAATTATGGTTAGAATGTATGATTTAATAAGCGTCGCATTTCGAGTGTGTACATTGGAACGTGACTTAGCATGGACTGACTGACTGACTGGCCGGACCTTCTCGGTTAACGTATATACTATATAGGTGGCGCATACATCACATCTCTCCCTTATAATTTTAGAACCACTAAGACAAAATTAACTTGCACTAAACAGTTTCTTACAGGTTTAACTGAGCTGCAGGTTTACGCACTCTACTAGACTCACGCAAAGAATTTGGAGCTCCAAAGTTCTCGCTGCCAACCTCAACCCTGTCCTCCACCCTAATTGGGCTTGAAAGTACTATGTCCGCAGGTTCTACTGATTCAATATTTCGGACAGTCTGCTCAGTTGGTTGCGATAACTGCGGAGCTCTTTGATCATAATAGCCTGTGTCAATCAGAAATGATTTAACCGCCAACCGCTCCCCATTCGACCCTGAAACGCTTTTAGTTAAATTGTCTAATAATTGATCGCGATCTCTTTTGAAAATTATTTCGCTATCGGTTTGAACATCATATGTCACTGGACCCCATTGTTTCACCCCATTGTCTGCTGATGTCAACGCCCCTTACGCCACCTCGGGCCACCTAGAATACGCGTCAGTAATGAGTAAAAATTCCTTATTTCTCCAGAGACCAAGATAATCCTCATGTACTAAATGTTCGCTACGCAGCTCTTTTAAAATTTGCTGTCTCAAATTTCCCGGTACTATTACGCGGTACCCCCACATTAAGCATCCCGACTCCACCGTAATCTCTTCCCTTTGTAATCAGAAAGGCTGAATTTTTTGTCCTCAGGCCTATTTTGGGGCCATCCAAACATGACCAATTTCAAAACTTTTGATAATATTGGGTCTTTAGTTGTGGCACTTTTAATAACTGCTAAATTAATTGGTAAAGAACCCGCAATTGCATAATTAAGATAAGTAAACTCTTTCTCGATATCCTCTGTTTCAAAAGTACTCGCGGACAACGGAAGTCGCGATAAACCATCAAAATTGCCATATTTAGAACCCTTGACATATTGTATCTCAAAATCAAAACCGCTCAAATGCGCAACGTACCTCTGTAACCGACTAGCTATGATCGCAGGCAATCCTTTTTCTGGTCCGAAGATTGAGACTGAAGGTTTGTGGTCATTTGCTAATATGAAATATCTATCATACACATACTGTTTGAATTTATCCATGCCGAAAACCAAGGATAATGCCTCCTTATCAATCTGAGAGTAATCCTTTCGTGCTCTTGTTAACGTACGCGACGCATAGGCTTTCGGTCTCTCGCTTCCTTCTGGATAGATGTGCGAAAGGGCAGTACCGAGGCCATATGCCGATGCGTCGCACGACAGTTTTAACGATAACTCTGGGTCATAATGAGCCAATACTTCCGAGTTTACTAATACCTGCTTAACTTTTATGAAACGCTCGCGACATCTATCATCCCAAATAAACTCTTTCTCTTTACCAGGTAGGTCATAAAGAGGTATTAGAATTGTAGCTGCGTTCGGAATATACATCTCGTAGTAATTAAGTAAACCCAAGAAACTTTTCAGCTGCGATGCATCAGCTGGTTCTGGTGCCAACCAAATAGCTTCGATCTGGTCTCTCCTGTAAAATCCTGATAACTTCCTCTAGTCCTTCGACATGTTCGTCCTCATTTTTTCCGGTCACAACTATAACATCCAGAAATGCAACCACTCCAGGAATGTTCTGTAGCAGTTGCTCAATGATTCTTTGGAACATTCCTGGAGCTGATGATACTCCGAAAGGTAGCCTCTCATATCGGAATAACCCTTGATGTATGCTAATCACAGTATACTTTTTAGACTCATGATCTAGTAATAGTTGATTATACGCTTGTTTTAAATCTATCTTGCCAAATTTTCCCCCTCCTTGTAATTTAGCAAATAGTTCCTCAATACGAGGTAATGGATAACGGTTCACCTCCATTATCGGGTTGAACGTGATCTTATAGTCGCCATAAATTCTAATTGTTCCGTCTGGTTTTATTGATGGTACGATTGGCGTACCTCACTCGCTAGTCTTAATTGGTGTCAACATTTTAGCATCAACTAAACGGTTTAACTCTTGTCTGGCTTTAGATTTAATCGCAAAAGCTAATACTCTCGGTAAAAAATGTTTGACTTTGTGTCCTTTCTCACAAAAAATTTCATTTCAGCCTTATTGAAAGGACCTAAACCTTCCGATAAAAGACTCTGATATTTTGCGATTAACCATTCTGTAGAATTCTCCTGGATTCTGAAGAATTCTCTTGAATTCAGCAGAATTTTCTTAAAATGAGCAAAACTTTCTCTTGTATTCAGTAGAATTCTCTTGAATTCAGTCAAATTATCCTATTTTCTTTATAATTCAGCAGAATATGTTCGAAATCAGCAAAATTCTTTCGAATTTAAGAGAATTCTCTAGAGATAGGCACCTTGAATTAATCATAATTCTCTGTAATTCTGCATAAATATCTCGTAAACACAGTAGAATTATCTTTATGCATTCTCTAAAAACCTGGATAATTCTCTTGAAATCTGTAGAATTCTTTTCAATTCAGTAGAATTCTCTTACGTTTGGACAGAATTCTCTTAAGTTGAGCAGAATTCTCTTTAATTTAGTAGAATTCTTTTCTTCTCGCAGAATTCTCGTGCAATCTATAGGATTCTCTTGAATTGAGTAGAACTTTCTTGATTTCCGTAGAATTATCTTAAATTCTATGAAAGACTCTTGAATTCTGTAGAATTATCTTGAATTCTGTAGAAGTCTCTTGGATTCTATAAAATTCCCTCGAACACTTTTGAACTTATTACAAATATTTAAACACTTCTGAATTCATTAGAATAAGCTTTGATTTATTTTAAATTCATTAGTCTTTTCAATTTTTATTTTTGTGAACGTTACAAGAAATGTCGATGAAATTCCATTGAAAAAATGCGACACCCCAGAGTCATAACCAAATGCTTGATGATTTCAGTGCGCGCATTTAACAAATAGTACCAAGTTACTTTCTTCGGGGTGCATTTTAAAGTGTAAACATATGCCTGCGAAAATCCCTCTGATGACGTACATGCAGAGATGATTTTATTGCATTTTAATGAGGTTTCTTTACTTAGCCACCATAATAAAAGATGTCATCAAACTCATTCGACCACGGTGCTTCAGTCGAAGGCAACTGAGACGGGATTCGTTAAATGTTCTAGGGGCGGTTTCTTTGGATCTGTAATATTATTGTAGGGACGGGGATAACTACGAGAGTCTTGGAAAGGTGTCTCAGATGCCTATTTTTAGCTTGACTGCTTTAGTGGAAGGTAACTGGGGCTGGGTTTGTTAAATGTACTAGGAGTGTGTTTTTTGGGGGGTGTAATATTATTGTAGGGTTGACGAAATCTGCCAGGCTCTTGGTAAGGACTCTAAGGTGACTGTTTTTCAATTGAAACTTTTTGGCTGCTTTTATTGAAGGTATCTGAGACTGGGTTCGTTAAATGTACCAGGGGTGACTTTTTTGAGGCTGTGTTGTATTATTTTAGGGATAAAGATATCTGCTAGACACTTGGGAAGGTGTCAGGGTTGACTATTTTTAATTTGATATTTTTTTGCCTGCTTCAATTTAAGGTAACTGAGACTGGGTTCGTTAAATGCACTAGGGATAGATTTTTTTTGGGTGTGTAATATTATTGTAGGGTTGACGATATCTGACAGGCTCTTGGAAAGGCCTCTGAGCCGACTACTGTTAATTTGAAAAATTTTTGGCTGCTTTTGTTGAAGGCAACTGAGACTGGGTTTGTTAAATGTACTAGGGGTGGTTTTTTGAGGCTGTATAATATTATCGTAGAAATTGTAATATTTGTTAGAGTCTTAAAAAGGTTTTTGGGTTGATTATTTTTTATTTGAGATTTTTTTCCAGTCTAATTTGAAGGCAAATGAGACGCCCTACGGGTACTAGGTGTGTCTTTTTGAGGCTGTGTAATGTTACTGTAGGGGTGGCGCTATCTACGAGAGTTTTAGAATGATGTCGCAGATTTCTGTTTTTGGTTTGACTTCTTTAGTAGGAGGTAACTGAGATGAGGATCGTTTAATGTACTAAGGGTGGCTTTTTTGGCTGTCTAATTTTATTGTAAGAATGGGGATATCAACTTGAGTCTGGGAAAGTGTGTGGAGTGATTATTTCAAATTTTTTATTTTTTGGCTGTTCAAGTTGAAGGCAGCTGAGGCGAGATTCGTTAAATGTACTTGGTGTGGTTTGTTGGGGCTGTCTAATATTATTGTAGGGATATGGATATCCGCTAATGTTTTGGGAAGGTTTCTGTGGTGCTTATTTTTAGTTTAACATATTTTTGCCTGTTTTTATAAGCCTCGAAAATATAATTAAATTTTGAATCAAATTTTTTTTAAATATCTATTTTAATTAGAGGTAGATGTTAAATTCATGGCTTGTTTTCGAAACCTTAATGTGGTTAGTTTTAGTAAGCTATAAGGTAGGTTAGAGCTACACGCAGAAAAAAGAAATGTTATATTTACTTATGAAGAAATGTAAAGTGTTTCTTGTAACCGTAACAGTAAAAACTGCTCTCAATGAGGGTCCGAAAATGTCAAAATCCCTTAGCATTTCGTAAATGTCACAGTGGAGTTACGGTGAATTTAACGGTAATCGTTTAGCAAATCAAACATCTATTCCTTAGTATTAAATACTATAAGATATGTAAAATTCACTGAAGCGAGATTACAATAGTGATGCAGTGAACATTACAGAAGGATCGGTACATACTACCGATCTGATCCGCGCGCACCACCGGATGAATTCATGACGCCATCAGCAATGGATAGATTGCATAACCTCATGGCATCACCTAAAAACATTTATTTTTTACATTTCTGTGACAGTCGTCACATTACTCCATATTCCAACTTAGCAATGAAGGGGTTTTATAATAAATAACACCATTTTGGTTTGCACATCTTGTTCATCGCTCACGTACAGTTGAGCGTTTATTGGAGCAAGACGTGTTTGTGTTCCGCGACTGTGACGACTGACTTGTATGGATATGAGGTAAATGCAAGGACTTTTTCTTGTGCGCGCGATGGCATGGACGCGTATCCAGAAGTGGTTACCGAGGTCGCCACCTCAGTTGCAAATGCATTTCAGGATTGTTTTACAGATCGCAACCCGTATAATAGTGTAGTGATTGAGATAGTCGACTTGCGTGGTTAGGTTTATGCGTTCAAATCCCCCCCGTTGCGTGCGAAATTTTAATTGTATCATAAGCGATGTGACTTACAAATACCGATTAATTATAAGTATAGCCGAACATATATCTATGAATTAACCTTGTGTTTATTTATTTATTATTTTTTAGCAATATTTGTTTACAATTCATAGTGCCATCTAAACTATAGTCTATATCGTTAACATAAGTTAGATCTATTCATATTATCCGTCAAAGTCACATGATAATTCGTAATTGCAGCATCGAGGACCAGTGCAGAATAGCGACTGCATCGGTAAAATGTACTGTTTGGCAGGTCAGCACTACTTGAAAATTGGCACTGGTAACCAGAAATGATAGTCACATTCAGTTGCCTTTAATTGTAACATTCACTGAACTGCCGTGTTGCCCACCCTGCTTAAAGTTCCGGATAGAATCCCGGATAGAACCCGAATAGACTCGGGACTATATCCGAGGCTTATGCGGGACGCTACGAGATATCTACTCTGGCTTCTCCGGGACCTATACGAGGCATTCAAAATATCTATCCGGATTTTATCCGGCCCAAGCCAGGATCTATTCGGTATACAATTTGGTTATACGGGTCTATCCGGGACTGATATGGGGAACTAAAACTATCTATCCGGGGTTTATCCGTTCCTAGTCGGGATCTATTCATCACAGAATCCCGTTATCCGGGTTTATTCGGAAGTTATACGGGGAACTAAAACATCTTTCCGGGATCTATTTGGCATAGAATTTCGTATCCGGGACCTATATGGGGTGCATGGAAATTCTATCCGGGTCTTATCAAGTTGGTATCCTATGATACTTATTGTTGAATACTTGCATAACTTTGTTACTTTTCTTTTAATGTTCAACAAATTTCTATTTTATCAAACCATTTTTATTCGCTCAAGCAGTTTTTTTGCAAAAACTTTTAAAATAATAATATAAAATGGAACACATATAATACTATATAAAGAATTTCAAAAAATCTGTAAACTATCCGTACTCAACTTGAAGAAAAATTCTAATTAAACAATAATTAATTGTTTAAACAATGACATACATTTTTTAGCAGAATTCACCACTCCTTAATATCATTCAATATTATGTTTAATTCAGAAAATACGATTTTAAACATATTTTCCAGAAAAAATAATTATTGAATTAAATTCAATTTGTTTAAACACTCAAAATATTGTTAATATATTCTTTCTGTAAGGTCAGAAAAATAATTTTATGTGTTCTATTTTATAATATTTTTTAAAGTTTTTGAAAAAAAACTGCTTAAGCAAATAAAAATTGTTTAATCGAATAGAAATTTATTGAAAATCAGAAGAAAAGTATCAAAGTTATGTAAGTATTCAACAATAAGTAGCATAGGATACCAATTTGAGAAAAAAGTGGATTCTAAATGGTGCCTAAAGGACCTTATTAGAGCATACTGTGTGCGAAACAATTTTCGCGCATGCGCAGTTTGAAGATAGCTTACTTTATGTACTGATATAAAAGCTGCGCATGCGCACTTTCGAGATGAGGTACTTTAGATACTGGCGTAGGTAACGTTAAACACTGGTGTTCGTATCTTCTTGAAATAAATTTATATTTAACTTAACAAATCTTTTAATGATTGAAGTTTTGTTCTTAGGTTTTCGTAGCCGTTTTCGTCCGTCGTACAAAAGGACATAAGCGCCAACATTTGGCACACCAAAAGGGCATAAGCGCCAACATTTTTTTTTATAACATTTTTTTTGCATAATTTTTTCTTCAAATTTTTTTTTTCAGCAAATTTCTTCTCACCAAATTTTTTTTCAACAACTTGTTTTCACCACATTTTTTTCAAAAATTGTTGTTCACAAATTTTTTTTCAACACATTTTTTTTCTAACATTTTTTTATCAATTTATCAATTTTTCTAAAATTTTCGTTCCAATAGTTGTAGATATATGCAGCCGCAATTATGTTAATTTGAGTGCAAATTCAATTGTTTGTAAGGCTCTTACTTAAAGACGGGTCGTTGCATGAATAATTTGCAATGACATAAAAGTTTTGTTTTTCTATGAACTTTCCCAAAATAATTTTAAAGCAAATGTAATTTTTTCAAAAAATTGTTTAAAAAATTGTCGCACCAGATTTAGAAAAAGTAACCTTGATATTCGTAATCCGAGGACTTTTGCAGAGTTCTCAAGCCAAAATTACTGCGTCGCACTTTTAGTGCATACAGAAGTGTCACGGGCTACTCGATTATATATGAAGATTATGAAAAAAAAAAATATATTCACGACTTTTCCACAACTATGCCATTAAAAAAATGTTTCACTCCATTTCCATATATTGCACTTCAGTCATGAAATGCTGCTATAATCGGTGAAAATATTTAAAATTTTTAAATAACTGCGAACCTTTTATAAACATAAATGCAACTTCTTTCTTGTGCTTCAGATATAAAATGCTGCCACAAGCAATAAAAATATTGCGACTCTTGAAATTCGTGTATTTTCACCGAAATTTTGTAAAATTTTTCCTCGATTTGGGGTGGGTTCCACATCATTTAGAGGGATGAAACTTTCTTGTTGTGCTTGTGACATAAAATGCAGCGATAATCAGTGAAAATATTTTTTCTTTTAATGTACAGTAGAAGTCTGATAAGTTTCTCATTTCGGGGCTGTAGGGGCCGAAAATTCCAGGAATTGCGGACTTATCGCATGCCCCCTCTAGTAGCACAATATTAGGTGCGCGCATGCGTGACAATGATGCGCACATCATAAGCAAAATAGCACACGTAGTGGGAGAACCGCAATTAGTGTGCTTGCCGTGCGTGTGTTGGCGTTTTAAGGGGAGTTTACACCTATCGGACGGCAACTTATCGGACTTCTACTGTAAGTGGATTTTTACAGAACATTTACAAAAAACTTCATAACTGTTGAACTTTTTCATAATATATCAAATATCTTAACTTACACATTAAATATAAGTCGAGAAAAACGTTATCGCATAAAATTCGCAAGCACCAATAATCGAACCCTAATCGCTTAAGTTTATAAACGGCGCACACTAATTCTAGACAGTCTAGACTACAGAATACAAGTTATTTGCAACTACAAAAGAGGATCTTTCTTTTACTATAAATGCTACAATTACTTACAATATTTTTTCAAAACAGTGTATCTCGGAGTTTCATAATATGTGACTGTCCGCGAAGAAAGGGACCATATGCGCGGTAGCTTCATTTTACGGGATAAGCAGTTAAAGAAACGGTCCAACGCAGGAAATTTGCAATTTAATAACAATTTAAAGTTTTCAGATATAGAAATATAACTTTTTATTATGAAAGAACAAATGAAAAACTATCCGTTGGTAAAAAAAGAACACGAAAAATCTATTTTCTTTGCGTTAGGTCCCCGTCTTCGCTGACAGTCACATATTTTCTTCAATCTGCAAGAATATCATGCCTAGGATTTTTTTATTGCGAAGAAAAAAATTACAAATCAATATTGCAAACATTTCAAGAACGTGATATAAGTGGAAAAAGTAATTGTTTATAAAGCAATACTTTTTTCGTATTTCGTTCACATCTTCTGTACATTTTTCTGACAATCGTATTTAAAATTAGGTATAAAACAAAAACTTTGTCTCTCATAGGTCTTCTTACAATTCAAGTCATTTGTTAATTATGTCCTTATAAACAATTGATTACAACATAATCTTTGGTCTGTCCCAGCGGCAATTTTACAGTTAAGATTATCGAGTTTTTTTTAAAAATTATTTATCTGGTAGCTTCCTCATGATCTTCCTCCCTATTACGACTGTGAAATCATATTTCTTTTGTTAAAAACAATTTTTATCAACAAACTCCTAGATTTACTGAATCTGATGTTTTTATTCGCGTTGCTGGAATCAGGTACAAAGAAAAACTGTTATCTCTTTTAAATTTGCTCCTAATTCAAACAATTTATTAATTACGGCCTTATAAACAATGAACTGCAAAACAATGTTCCGTCTGTCTTAGCTGCAATTTTACAATTAATATTTTTCATTTTTTTTCAGTTACTTTTTTTTGGTAGCATGCTGTGCGTGCATGAGCGTCAGCCCAACGTTCTGGTACTGAGTGCCGGTTCTCCGGCAACAATTTCCACCTCAGCGCTCACCTCCATGTAAGAAACGACTCGCCGCGACGGGGGTAGAGAGCGCGGCACTGCGTTAGCATTTAGAGTAAAAAAAAAACAGATTCTCACGATACAAACAGAAAGGCAAAGTTTTATTACTAAATGAAGGGAAGGATACAGCCCTTGCATGAATATTTGGACGAAAGTCATAACCGAGGGATACTAACTAGGCACTAGTACTGTTGCACTTGGAAAAATCCTATAAGTTAAATATTGAGATAGAAGATTTCGGAAAAAATATTTCTAGACAGTCTGCCCCCTATGGACAGGTTTTGTTACAAAAACCAAAAATAACGATCAAAATAAAATTACTCTGAAACAATTGTTAGGGATCATAATTTTAGGTTCAACTTCGTACTGCAGGAAATGAAATGATTCCGGAGAATAATAAGAATATGAAATTTCTTTAGTGACACACATCTTCAATAGATACGCTTGGATCATGCCCCAGAAACCAACCCCTCAGTGTCGTCCATCTAAATTTTCTTCGAGAAGTATAAGATTTTTTTTTCTCTATTGCGTACTCTAAGAGATCATCGATTTTTTGCAATAATCAAGTTCATGGAGCCCTATCATTTTTTTATAAACTTTTTACCAACCATATCTTGCAGATATGCTAATTTAAATTTACTTGGAAGGATGCTAGAATTTTTTTCAACCCTACAAAGAAAATGAAATTCAAGTTTGCAACGCTTATGATGAACGAAAAAACAAAAACAATTTTTTTCTCAGGCCAGCAAAAGTCTGAAATATTTTTCAAGGAAATCATTTCATTCACTGCCTAAAGATCGCCAAAAAAGTGTCATCTCCCTAGCAAATGTTTAACACACCCCAATTCATAACCCAAAAACTAAAAAAGTCACAAAAGAGATAATGAGTCGAAAGTCTACAATTTTCTTTCACAACATTATTTTATTCGATGCACAAGAATTGCTCAAAAAGCCCCCCCTCCCCACCTAGCTAATGTTGAACACACCCCAGTTCATTCTCTAACGCTTAAAAAAACTCACCAAAAAGACAATCATTCTAAAGTCTGCAATTTTCTTTCACAAAATTATTTTATTTGGCGCGCAAAGATTGCTCAAAAAGTTTCATTTCCCTAGCTAATGTGGAACACGCCCCAATTCATCGTTTAACACTGAAAAAGTTCACAAAAAATACAAAAATAGGAAAATATGCAATTTTCTTCGACGAAATTATTTCACCGGGCGCACAAAGACCCACTAAAACGTTTCATCTCCCTGTCGAATGTGGAACACACCCCATTTCAACCCCTAACACTTAAAATATTCACAAAAAATGCAATACACAATTCGAAAGTCTGCAATTTTCTTTTTTTTTGTGAATCTTTGTGCATCGAATGAAATGATGCTATGAATGAAAATTGCAGATTTTCGAATTGTAGTATTTTTTGTGAATTTTTTAAGTGTTCGGGGATGAAATGGGGTGTGTTTCACATTAGCTAGGGAGATTAAACTTTTTGAGCAATCTTTGCGCACTGAATAAAATTATTTTTTAGAAGAAAATTGCAGTTAATAAAGTGATCTTTCCATTTTAAAATGAGACTATAGGGACTTGATCTTAAAAAAGTGACTCACAAGTGATTTGAAAAAAGTGACTAAAAGTGACTAGTGCGACTTCGGAGGTTCGTCTCGAGACGTCGAAGTTGCCTATTCCTCAACTAATAACGTCACAGTGGTCGAAGCTCCCACTAGTGGGAAAAATACTCGCTTCGGCCACTGTGACGTCAATTAGATGAGAAATCGACAACTTCGTCCACTCTCGACAACCTCCTCCTTAGCCTCATTTCCATCGCGAGTGTTGGACAAAGTATTATCGTATATTTCTATGAAACACCGAATACTACTGTCGACCTCTTTCATTAAAAAAAGAAGACAGATAGAAAAAGGTGCAAATGCGAGTGACTTGCAATTTCCGAGACAGAAGAGAATAACAGGGGGGTATGCCTCGCCACTTCAGAGAACGCAGTGGCTCTCTCTCTCATGTTTTCATTTTCTTTGCATTCAACGTCTCAAAACGATGATTGTGGTGCAACAACACGATCCCATCATTTTTCCGCAACACTTAAAGAAGTATTCTCCAAAAACTTGCATCATATTACGGCAAAACGAAAACACTCAACACGACGCATCTTGTTGGGAGAAGCAGATTTTTTTCTCAGTGTAGGTACTTAAGGGAAGAGTATAGAAGACAGATGGTGTTTATTGTCTGTTTTTCTTTATAAATAATATTTCGGAACCCCAATAGTGTCTCCTATATCTGCCATGTTATCTGAAATAGTAACTCAAGATTCGGTTTATAATTAACGCAATGGCACAGTCGCTAATGACTCTGCCAGTTGATGCGAATATAAACCTTCAATTAATAAAAAAACTTGGATATAGTTAGGAAGTATTTATTTTATAATAACTACCATAACACTTTTGTGGATGAACATATTAATATAATAGAGAAACTGAGAGTAAACATGCCTAGAGGCATTTTTAAGGTTATGTTGTTATTTTGTTCCCGATATTTTCTCAATAAGATCTTTATGTTTCACAGGATTTTGGATTTACCAACTTTTAGTAACACTATATAAATTATTTTATTTTAATTTTAGGTCTCGGTTTCTGTCTCGATATTTTGAACTATATAAATAGAAATATTAGAAACCTGAGTTTTCGATGATTTGGTAGTATTTTTGTAGTGCCAAACTAACAGTCCAAGTTTAACGTCTGAATATATTTTGTACTGATATACTTATGACATTTTTATCATTTTTAAACTTTTCTTTTAAGACTAGCCACAGTTCAGTACGTGATAACCTAATCTTTAGACTTCAGGATATATTATCATTTTCTATGTAAAATGTATCGTTGGGTACGGATTTAATTATGCTAAGATGATATTCTGAGTGAATGGTTACCATTGATTAAAAAAATTATATTATTTTGTATGTTTTGTTATGTCAAAATGATACATATGGCTCACTCCAAACATTTTTTTTAATTGCAGCAAAAATCTGTGCTGCAATATCAGGCATTCAGCTGGCGATTATTTTCCTAATAGTACCTGCCCAAAAAACTCCAAAAACGATGTATTAGTCAATTTAACTATTTTTCGAACTTGCGTAAAAAAGGCAATTCGTAACCAATTTCAAATTTGAATGTCTGAATTTATTCATTTCAGAGAGTAGTTTTACGGAAAGTATTTGTAATACACGTATTTAAAAAACTAAAAAAAACTAAGGTTATCTTCAAAGTTGTGTATAAATTCACTAAATTTCACCAAACTTAAAAGGATCTGCAATTTATAATTTTCAAGTTCAGCTATCTCGCTTTTGTGTTAGGAATAATGAAAGATGGAAAGGCACCTGGTATAGATTTGATTCCAAATAAAGTCTGAAATGTGGGGGAAAAGAAGTTAAGGAAAAAAAGATGGAACCACCGAATCAGACAGGGTTTAGACAAAGGGACGGGGGTGATGGACAATATATATGTTCTGAATTATCTGATAAATAAAAGGATTAAAAGGGGGAAAGGGGCAATGATAGCAATATTCGTAGATTTGAAAGCGACGTTTGACTCCTTGGACCGAGTCGAGATAGAAAAAGTTATGATGAAAAAGTGTATACGAGCGGGCTTAATAAAGAGAGTATCGGAAATTCTCAGAGAGACTAAAAGCAGGGTAAGGGTAGGAGAGCAAGTAGGTGATAGTTTATGGTTAGTGAGAGGAGTAAGGCAAGGATGTCCTCCGCGCCCACTTTTATTTAATATATTAATCTCAGATTTAGAAGAAGAATTGAAGAGAAAGGGATAGGGAGGAGTTAGGATGAGAGAGAAAAAGATATATACACTGGCATACGAGGACGATATAGTGTTGATGGCAGAGTATGAAGAAGGGATGACGGGCTTAACTACAGGATTGGAGAAATATTTATATTGGAAAAAGTTGAATTTAAATGTAGAAAAGACAAAGACACTGAGGTTTAGAAAAGAAGGGGGAAGAAAGAAAGAATGGACTGGGAGATGGAAAGGAGTAAATTAAGAAGAAGTAAAGCAATTTAAATATTTGGGATGTACCTTGCAAATGAATGGAGATCATAGAGCTCGTATGAGAGAAAGGATAAAAAAAGTCGCAGGGATAATAAAACAGATATCGGGAATAGGAAAAAGTAGGTTCAACAAAGATTGGAGAAGGAGAATGTGGTT
This sequence comes from Andricus grossulariae, assembly GCA_011634705.1. Lineage (NCBI taxonomy): Eukaryota > Metazoa > Arthropoda > Insecta > Hymenoptera > Cynipidae > Andricus > Andricus grossulariae. The sequence goes on along the minus strand of JAABKJ010007545.1, from coordinate 125,016,951 downwards.
ATTTGATACGTTGGTATAGCCGATATTAGGTTTGGAATGGAGATATGGGGGTGGAAGGAAATGAAGGAGTTTGAGAGTTTACAAGAAATGTATATAAGGTGGTCGCTAGGAGTGCACTGGAGGACGCCTGGATATATGGCGAGAGAAGAAGCACAGAGGCATAAATTAAGTACTAGAGCGGGTAAGAGAGCATGGCAATTTGAGACGAAGTTAAAGGAGGGGAAGGTAGGGGAGTTAGCAAAAAAGTGTTTGAAGGAGGTAGAAGAAAGGAGAGGGAGCGCGGTAGAACTAACAAGAGGGGAAGAAGAAAGAAGGGTGTTTTTTAGTGCTAGAGATATAGGAGAGGGGAATGGAGTAAGCTATGAGGAATTGGAGAGAAGGGGCAGGGAAAGGCAATTTATGGAAAGATGGGGAATGAGTGAGGAATCAAAATATAATAAATGGTATAAGATGATAAAAAAGGAAGGAGTACTAAAGTATTTAGAAAAGGGATGAGAGAGAAGATGGACCAGAATAGCAAGATTTAGAATCGGGAAACGAGCTAAGGTAGGGGATGTATTGGGAAAAGGAGTAGAACAGAAAGTGCAGAATATGTGAATGGGAGGAGGAAGCAATGGAGCATATATATGGGAAGGATATAGGAGAAGAGTGGAAGATAAAGGAAGCTGGCAAGAGAGTGTGGTAAAGATTCTAGGGGAGGATGGAATGGGTGAGGAGTGGATGATGGAGTTGGAGGGGGCTAGAGGGACGAATGAGAAAGAATGAAAGAATGGATGTGGAAAAACTGCAAAATGAGAATGAGATAGAAGAGATGTCAACGTGAAGGAAAAAGAAAACGGAAGTTGCATGTATTAGAAGCGTGAAGATCTGTAAGTAGTTATTATTATGTAATAGTATAAGTAGATTAAAATGCAGATGCGCTCGCTCCCACTCGCTCACTCTCTTGCTTTCGATCGCTCGCTCACTCTCCCGACAGTAAAATTGCGTTACATGAGTATAGAAGAATAAAAAATGTGTAGTAAATAAATATATAAATATATATATATATATATATATAAAATATATGAGAATTTATGTAAATAGTTGTAAACAATTGTAAATAGTAAGGAATATAACTTATATCTGCTGCATTTTCGGAATTTAAATGCATTACTGACACAGATTTCCTTATTAAAATGTTTAAGAATAATGTTGAATTGCAACAGAACATCAATAAATAATAATAGTTAATATTTTAAACAAGTTTTATGTACAAATTCTTTATTTGGAATTTATATTCATGTGAAGAATGGAACTGAAGAGCATTATGATGAAATAAACGAATGAAGTCTTTAATCATTCGGCAAAAATAATAATTTCATTTGTTTTTACACGAACTATTTGAATGACATTTTGAATTACACTTAACGTAGTTGGACCGACATTTACGCTTCTCATCAATATAAAAATCAATATAAAAATTGGTTTAATAATTAACTGTTCTTGTCCTATTAGCAAGATATTTTCGGTTAATAATGCAAGAAAAAATTTAGCCTATTCATAGTGGCATAAGAAAACTGTGTATTTGTTTATAAAAATTGTTTAAATAATTTTCAAGCAGCAGCAGCTGGTCTTTACTTATCGTAATGCAACATTGAATTCTTTTATATTTGATATAAAAACTGTGAATATGAAGCAGCTAACCATTGCGACCGACTTTTGTTCACAAAAAGTGACCAACGTGAAACTAATGTAATATGTTTCGAGTCCGCCCTTTTGAAAACTACAAATCAGAACGGGTTTAGGGTGTTTGAAAAAGGAAAGGACGCGTTTCTTCTCTATCTTGTAAATGTAGGAGGCATTGTATTGATGAAAAGTGTAAATGTCGGTCTAACTATGTTAAGTGTAATTCTAAATGCCATTCAAATAGTTCATGTAAAAATAAATATAATCATTACTTTGACCCAATTTCGAGTCAGCCTTTTTGAGAACTACCAATCAGAACGGGTTTTGGTCGTTTGAAAAAGGACAGAAAGCGTTCTGGCATTTTCAAGAATGCCAGAACGCGTTCTGGTCGTTTATTTCGGTCTTTGGCCATCTTCGAAACAGCCACAACGCGTGCTGTTATTTCTGTAATGGCCAGAACGCGCTTTGGTCGTTTTTTTTTGTCTTTGCCCGTTTTCGGTCCTTGAGCCTAACATATACAATGTACGGGAACGAACGGATCTCTTACATTAGCCTCTGGGTTACGATAGTCATAACATACTGCAGTCGTATACATTCATACATTGTGGGTATACATATCTATACGATAGGGTGGGTTACAAGAAATGTAAATTAAAGACAGCCTAAAACTAACAAATTTAATTTTGTGACTTTCATAACCTGTGAAAAAATTTGAAATAGATCAATCAATATCCTGAGGTTTCGCGAAGTAAAAATAGGTTCAAAAAATTCGTAATTCTCAGAGATTTGAATAAATTAATAATAATAATTTTTTTCGCAATCTTCATAATATATGCCATTATATTTCGGCATATTTTTCCGGAGCTGAATTTTTAAACATATCGGAATGAACCTTAAATTCTGCGGAATTCATGCTTAATTCTTTAGAATTATTTATAAATCAAACGCAAGTTCGATCACACTCGCCACACCACCCTTTCCAGGTTGCTGATAGAGGGGGGTGGGGGGAGTACAGCCTCCACCAGTCTCCAAAATCACCCTTAAATTCTCTGTTTCGGCATATCTTGCCGGAGATAAATTTTTGAACTTGTTGAGAAAAACGTAGAATTCTTTGGAATCCACTATGAATTCTTTGGAATTCTTTACAATGCCACCAACAAAGAAATTACCTTCATTAAAATGTGTTTAAAAGAAGCGAAATAAATCCCTCCAAAAAGGGTGCTGACAGTTATAATAATCATATAATAATGTTAATGTAACTAATAATAAAGGCGTAGGGCGTTAATAAAAAACTTATCTTTCTCATATACATATATATGTAATATCCCATATTTACGTCCCACACTTTTATTTTTAGTCACATTGTCGTTATTATTGCAAGCCCCCTTTTCAGAGGGAATTATTTCGTTCCTTTTTAGTACATTTAAATAAAAGCTTGGTTTTAAAATTTTTTGAAGTTTATAAAAATTAGATTTTGACCTAAAAAATCTGAGAATTTTGAAATGTTATAAGATTTTTAGAAATTGGGCATATTATGTTGATTACAAAAAATTTATTATCAGCTATTTTTGCAAAACCCTCAAGATAAAAAATTTTTAATACTAATTTTTTCCCTTGGAACTTTAGAATATTGATCGAACTATTTCAAACTTTACACAATTGATAAAGGACTCAAAATGAAACTTGTGAGTGCCATCCTGTGTTTGATTTTCATTTTATTTACCCACCCTAATCTGGAACAATGTAAAAAGAGAGTTTGGTATACAAAAATCACTGCAATATTCGTCGACATAGATAATATATTATGAAATGCCTAAGACTTTTTTCCACATGCAAGTCGTTTGAAGCTTTCAGAATAATTAAGGCACAATGAATTTTTGACTGGACATTTGTTTCTCTGCGATTAATAGCAAACTATTATTGCATTATCAAATTATTATTTATATATATTTAAAATCGAAAGTCAATAAAATAATATAAAATTATTTGCTAGAAAATAAGAAGGTTAAATGACCCCTGAGTCCTCATGATCAGAAAAAATGCAACCATTTAAATGACCTTCTGACATGTGATGTAGTTCTAATTTTTTCTAAAATTCTGAAGAGTTAATGGTAGCTTTACTTTTTAAAACAAGTATAATGTGTTCCTGACAATTACTGGTCCATGTACTGGAAAACAGTCCAATGACAACTATATGTTCTGTTCTACTACTCTACTGTCACACTACTTGCTAAAAGGTATTGGCACGACTTTACCGTTCACAAAAAAGGGTAGTACCAGCAGGCCAATTTGTTGGACAGTAGCAGGCCATTGCAAAACATATAGATATCATCATGGGTTTTGCCATGTGTTTTTCATTTTTGGACATTTTTCCCAACATGTAAATCAAATGGAAAAACCTCAGGTCATGTGCGAGGGGGGGGGTAATAATAACCAATATAGCTGAAAGTTGGAACGTAACATTTGGTTGTCATTTTGTTGCTTCCTGTAGCTCTTTTTTGCCGATAAAATTGTTTCGCTTCGTAGTGTTTCATATTCAGCATAAATAGTATTTCTCAGGATTTCATTTCGATAAAAAGAATAAGGGGGCATGCACATAATATGTAACGTGTTTTTCCTTTGTTTAAATAAAGACGTGAATAAAATTTCCATGGAGGCAAAAGAGATACGATATAAACAAAAGAAAAACGCGTTACGTATGATGTACACGACCCGTAAGTAAAGAAAAAGCACCTGATGAAAAAATAAAAGAAAGAAGAGGAAGAAATAACTTCAGCCGCATTAAATTCGAATTTAAAAAGTGGCACACTACATTTGGTTGGATGTACGGACCGCCCTGAAAAAAAACAGATGCAGAAAGGGCGTTCTCAGGTACGTGAATACCAAGCATCACGAAAAGTTACTGCGGTACTTCCGCAAGGTGGGATCATCCCGTAACCGTCGACTTGGAGGTTCGCTCGTTGTATACGATTTGGTCGGGACGGGTTGATCGATGTCGGTCTTGCCTCTTATGAATGAGCAGCAGTCCAGTGTTAGGTTGCGAGGTTACATGCAGAGCCTATTTACAACGCTCGCCGTCCGCTTAATTATAAAATAATTGTTATTTATCTTCGGCATTAGCCAGATCAGATGTCTTAGCCACAATCTGAATGACGTCTACCAGTCACCTTATGCATGCAAGTACGAGCACAGAAGCGATGCGACTAGAACGGTAAAGGTTTCCAAGGCGAACTCGCAGTTAGCCGCTTTCCTCAGTGCTTCACGAGGCGCTTTGATTTATCTGAGCACTCGATCGTGACGAGCTAGTGTCAGTAGGGAGGTCGATAACTTAGCGTTTCGAATTATAGGTGACTTTGATGCCGAATCTCGCTTTCTGCAGTGAGATTGCAGTAGAAAATTAACGGTCGGCATAGTGCAAACTCAATACAGAGAGAGAAAGGGAGAGGGGGGGGGGTGTTTGTTTTGTATGTCTCTATTGTGCTTAGTACGGTGAGAAGGTAAATACTGAGACGGAATTAAGTGAAAGAAACACTGTGACGGTGCCATGTGAATGCGCGAAGTGTATTATAAAGCAACCATAATACATTATATAAATTCGCTGACCCCGACACTCACCTCCTGTATAATTACTTGTTTCACTAATTGGATCGCATTCTTGCCCTATGCTTTAGCTCAAAATGTGTGTTCAAACTAAATCACTAGTTTATGAACATGAGAGGAAGATATGAGCAATTATTATTACTGATTCTGATCACACGCGCAAATGGGCCAGGCAACAAAGGTTTTTATAAAGGAAAAAAATAGTAACAGGCTGAATAGAACACTCAGAGAAAAGATTCAGTTGATTTGAAAAAATAGTTTATTCAACCTAATTTATTTCTTGAAACTAAAAAATTTGGTCGGCGCAAGTAAATCTTTGGTTATTTAAAAAACAAAAACAACGAATTAATTTGGTCAATTAAAAGTAATTATTTATTTGAGCATTTTTATTTGATTTAACCAAATAAATGTGTTTAGCGGAATATATTATTTATTAGAAAATAATTTAGTTAAAGTAACGGAATAATTTGGTTGATTCTACCAAACACTTCCATTAACTACACTGAACATACCAAAACCGATTATATTCCATACATACATACATACATACACCGGTGACCAGTTTGCGCGTCGAAAAGTTTCTGATGTGCATCGTGTCGCGAATTGGTGAAGAAGTGAGTGATACAAACAAATTGACACTAAAAATGTAAACTTCTTTTAAGAAAATGGGGTCTGAAACAGTATCCTGAAAATTTTAAACGTAAGCACAACCTTTAGTTTCCAGGGTTCACGTCGGTGAAGGCAATCTAACCTCAACATTCATAAGTGTTAAAAGAACCTCACATAAATGTATATGGAAAAAGCCTTTCTGTCAAATTGGGAAAAACTTCGTTTTTCTAATGCTGCCAGTGATTCTTATCACAACATTTTTAACAAAAGCTTTTCTCCTAGAATACAATTTTTGGAAAGTCAAGATCTTGATACATTCTGATTCAACGAAACAACCAAATATTTTTTTGGATCAACCAAAATATTTGGTTCGAGTAACCAAAATATTTATTACAATCAACCAAACTTTATTAACCAACAAATTTGGTTGAATCAACCAAGCATTTGATTGACCATATAGCAATGTGTTTATTTGTTTGATCCAACCAAATTTTTGCTGAATCAACACAACTTTTTTCTGAGTGTAGCAAAACCCCTTCTCCATAGGCTGTTAATGATTATATAAAAAATCTAAATCGATTAAACAATGGCTAAACATTTTATAATAAACCATAGCGGCCATTGTGTGTTTTTTGCGTTTATTTCGGAAACTGCTCATTATAATAAAGTTAAGGTACTGTATAAAAATGTGCAGATTTTTTTCCTCTATAAAAAAGGTTATTTTCATTTTTCACACAAAAACAATAGTTTGCTTAGGAAATAGGAGAAAGGATTCATTGTTAGTATTTTAAGTTTATACACCTGTGAGGTACAGTTTTCGAGAGAAGAAGTCCTTACTACAGATGTGAGCATGATAAAGGGCTATATCTTACAGAGTATACTCAGAATTAGGATAAGTCAATTTCATGTAATATTGTTTTTTTTTTTTACTAACTTCAATGGTCTTTTTTCTTATCATCACTTCCATGTTTGAAGTTCATACTTCGTACACAAAATATTTCATATTTCGACAATGTGCCTGCAAGTTTTTATGATGTTCTGAACATAATTTCGAATCGTACAAACGCATTTCCAACAACGATATCTGAATGATTGGAAAACGGAAAATTCTGAGTGCTATCCTGGGTACCAATGATGTTTATCACTTCTTTCGTGAAGATTGTACTCACCTTCCTCCTGTCCTGACCTGCACGGTCGGGGTCCTATCATCCTAGGCCAGTCCTGTAAACACGGTGCCCCATTAAGTGTACAGCAGTAGAGAATAGCGTTCTCATTTCTTGTACAATTTTACAAGATATATTATGAGAACTATCTATTTGCTTAAAATGCAGTCTGAGGACTTTTGATTTTTTACATGTTGTGAATGAGACTATTTACAATATCTATACAAAAATCGACATTATTGTGTTTTTTTTTTTGCACCAAGAACAATAACTTTTGGGATTCGGAGCTGACCAAGTCTACTATGAAATACGCTAACGAACTCAACAGAATTGTTATTTTTCCAGATATGTATAAGTCTAAGAACTTTAGATTTTTTACATGTGTTAAAGATGCCATTTTCAATATCTATACAAAAAACGAAACTATTCAGATTTTTTTCTAAACCAAGAACAATAACTTTTGGGATTCGGAGCTGACCGAGTATACTATGAAATACGCTGACGAACTCAAAAGAATTGTTATTTTTCCAGTTATATATAAGTCTGACAACTTTAGAATTCTTACCTGTGTTAAAGAGACAATTTTCAATATCTATACAAAACTCGACACTATTGAGATTTTTTTCTAAACCAAGAACAATAACTTTTGGGATTCGGAGATGACCGAGTCTGCTATGAAATACGCTGACAAAATAAACAGAATTGTTGAATTGTTATTTTTCGACTTATACATAAGTCTAAGAACTTTAGATTTTTTACATGTGTTAAAGACACCATTTCCAATATCTATACAAAAATCGACATTATTGAGATTTTTTCCTAAACCAAGAACAATAACTTTTGGGATTCGGAGCTGACCGAGTCTACTATGAAATACGCTGACGACCTCCACAGAATTGTTATTTTTCCAGTTATATATTAGTCTGACAACTTTAGATTTTTTACATGTTGTGAATGAGACATGTTTCAATATCTGTCCAAAAATCGACATAATTGTGATTTTTTTTCTGAAACAAGAAAAATAACTTTTGTGATTCGGAGCTGACCCAGTGAACTAAGAAATACGCTAAAGAACTCAAAAGAATTGCTATTTTTCCAGTTATATATTAGTCTGACAACTTTAGATTTTTCACATGGTTTTGATGAGACTATTTCCAATATCTATAGAAAAATCGACATTATTAAGATTTTTTTCTGAACCAAGAACAACAACTTTTGAGATTGGGAGCTGATCGAGTCTACTATGAAATACGCTGAGGACATCAAGAGAATGGTTATTTTTCCATTTATATATAAGTCTGACAACTTCAGAATTTTTACATGTGTTAAAGACACCATTTTCAATATCTATACAAAACTCGACACTACTGAGATTTTTTTCTAAACCAAGAACAATAACTCTTGGGATTCGCAGCTGGCCGAGTCTAATATAAAATACGCTGACGAACTCCACAGAATTTTTATTTTTCCAATTATATATAAGTCTGAGAACTTTAGATTTTTTACATGTTGTTCATGAGACCATTTTCAATATCTATACAAAAATCGACATTCTTGAGATATTCTTCTGAACCAAGAAGAACAACTTGTGGGTCTCGCGGCTGACCGAGTTTTCTATGAAATACGCTGACGAAATCAACAGAATTGTTATTTTTCCAGTTATATATAAGTCTCAGAAGTTTTAATCTTGTACATGTTGGTAATGGGACCATATTCAATATCTATACAAAAATCGACATCGTTGAGATCTTTTCCTGAACCAAGAACAACAACTTTTGTGATTCGGAGCTGACCGAGTCTACTATGGATACGCTGAGGAACTCCACAGAATTGTTATTTTTCCACTTATATATGAGTCTGAGAACTTCAGATTTTTCACATGTTGTTAATGAGATTTTTTTTCCAAACCAAGAACAATAAGTTTTGGGATTCAGAGCTGACCGAGTCTACTATAAAATACGATGACGAACTCAAAAGAAGTGTTATTTTTCCGGTTATATATTAGTCTGGCAACTTTAGATTTTTTACATGTTGTTAATGAGACCATTTTCAATATCTATACAAAAATCGACATTATTGAGATATTCTTCTGAACCAAGAAGAACAACTTATGGGACTCGAAGCTGACCAAGTTTTCTATGAAATACGCTGACGAAATCAACAGAATTGTTATTTTTCCAGTTATATATAAGTCTCAGAACTTTAGATTTTTTACATGTTGATAAATTTAAATTTAAAGCTTTTTCGGGTTTCAATCGTGTGCAAAACTACGAAACTTGCCGACGTTTCGTCCTTGTTTATTTATATAAAAAATAGAAAATAACAAAAATTGAAAAATCGAATCCATAGACGCTCTTGTGCAACTATCGCTTATCACTTCTAAATAAAAAAATCGAAAATTGGTAGAGAATTGTGTGCTGTAGGTGATTTTGAATAGTAAATTCCCGATTCAGCCCACTGTGCGCCGGCTTTTACTCGAATCCGCCGACAGCCGGCCTCAAGACGTTTGCGCTGGTCAAACCGGCACAAACCGGCCTAGGTGGCAACCCTAATACCTAGCCATCGAGAATATCGCATTTTCTTCACAAATGAGGAAACAAAAATCGCGTGAAATTGGCTACATTCGCCATGCTCTACGGACGTCGAATATCGAATTTTCCGAATACGTGTTGTGAAGAAATCCTTTGGAAATCGTCCTCTTACTCCTCAAGGACACTCTAGTTGGAAAACTGCAAGTTTTCAGCTGCAAAAGTAGCGTATCTCATATTATGGCCCCCAACCCTTGCGGCTTCGCACTCACCAAACGTGACGTCTACAATTCTACGTAAAGTCAATCTCAAAATTCATTAAATATTTGTAACGATTTATAACATGGATAATCATAAACCCATTTAAAATTGCTGCGAATTACAAAGGAGAAATATAAGCGTATTTAGAAAAAAAAGTTCGGGTTAAAATTGTTTATTCAACCATAGAAAAATTCCATGTCAAGTCATCTGAAGAGTTTCAGCTATTGTTAGTAATTTTGATGAAAACTCTAGTATCCGTTCTCTTAGGTGTTGAATGAAAAATCCTAAAATAATTTTTAAGAAATTTAAGAAACTTAGCAGATATTCAAAATTTAAAATTTTGGTACTTTTTTAACTTTCATAACTTTGGTGATTTTAATGATATTAGGGTATATTTTTCAAAACATTATTTCTAATAAGACGCAATTTTGAAAAAAAAATCAAAAATTTCTTGGATTAGTCAAAAACCTATTTTTAAACTGAATTTATGAAAAAATCCACTTTTTATTTTCTTCAATTTTTTTATAGATAGCTTACAATATCCTCTACAGCCCTATAAATGTGAAAATGGGATCTCCCTTAGTTGTCGAGAAATAAATAAAAACGTACGCAGAAACGATGCGCATATTGTGATAAACCATGTAAAAATAACGAACAATAGACGAATATTATACTCGTATGTACAAACTTCAGAGTTCAGACTCTCGGGCGCTGGGAAAACCATGCCACGGCTTACGTTCTTAAGAGAGTTCTTAGAGAGAACTAAGAGATATCGCATTTTTATATTTACAGGGCTTTTGGAGGACTTTGGAGGTTGATGCAGAGTGTTTTAAATTAAATTAATAATGATTACTATTCTAAGGGTTTTTCATATTTATCACAAAATTTCCAAGCGAATGCAAACGAGCATGAAGCTGGCTGCACGAGGGGGAGCGTAGCCCCCGAGTACAGTCAACATGCGAGTTGGCGTTCGCGAGGTTTCAGCCCCATGCCGCGTATACTATTTTTCCCAAAAAGAACATCGAAAATGGCAGCTTTCGTTGCCTACAAAGCGCTGCGAAAGGGTTTGGTCGTAACTCGCGAAAGTATAAACACTAGGGCTTGTAATAAGGGGCTTGGGAACTCTAGGGCTTGTAAAGTAGTTTCGTATCCGCTTACCTGTATACCGCCATTTTCGCAGCGCTTCGCATGCTACGAAAGCCGCCATTTTCGATGTTCGTATCGTGTAAAGTAACTTTTCGCTCTTCCAAATTGACTATTTTTACACTATACGAAATAAAATTTTTACGCTTGAAACATCATTTGTGACGTTTAAAACATCAACAGCAACAGGGCGTGAATTTATAAAAAGTGTAATAAGGGGTATGTGATGAAAATTCTCAATATAGATTCAGTAAAGTGCTATCCAATTGCGTGTATCTAATAAAAGTGGTTGACCATTCCGAAGTTGAGAGAATTTAAATTGAAATTTATAACGGGATCTCGGCTACAATCGCCGTTATTTTATCTTTTTCTCAACTTGACTTAATCTAATGACTATAGACACTGTTGGAGAGCTGCAAACAATCGATAGTGCGCAAAAATAGACCCTGGACCAAGATTCGAACCCAGGTCGCCGGTGTTTGAAATCGACACGCTGTCAATTATGCCGCGGAGCCTGGTACTTATAGTGACGAGGACTCACTCAACTTGTAGACGTTTGAGCTTGTGCAGTCAGTATGCAGTATGCACTTAGGGTCGATCGCAATGTATCATAGATGCTGCATATTTTACCGTAGCGGTTACACTTTTCTTATGATTTTCTGTTAAACCTGAGAAGTAATAGAAATCCATCAAACACGTTCTTTAAACCTTTCAGATATTTTTTTCTATTTAGCTTTAAAATTAGAGCCTTAAAAAGTGCGTTTTCAAATGACTGTGCATGTGTGTTCATTCGCATTAAGAGATATTTACATTTAGTGAGCAGGACTAACTTTTGAATCATATACTTGTCTTTATAATACCCTCAGAAAAAGGAATATCCATGTGATAAGTGTGAAACTATTTCAATATCAAAATACAATTTTTCACGTTAGTTGTGTTTTTATCAGTGAGTGAAGTAATCTTCTGGTATTGACAGACAGCTTATATAGAATGGAGACAAAGGATCTCTTAAAATAGACTTACGTATACACCTCGTTGCTGTTTCCGGAATTTGATAAGGACTGCGTGGTGTTGAAGCGGCCGCAATGACTGTCGGTTGTTGGTTTCGAGAATGCTGAGAATGACTGCTTTTCGACGAGTGGAATGATTGTTGAGAGGGCTGCCTATGACCCCCAATCCCTGAATTTAAGGGTATGCTATTTCTTCCGTTGTGACTACTGCTAGCACTCTGAAAACCAATTTTTAGCGATGTTAATAATTAATAATTTCCATGTAAAGAATGCCAGTTATTCGAAAATTGTAACGCGGGCTGCATTGCTTATTAACTTTAAATAATTTCAGGTATATTTTTACAATTGGAATGTTAAATAATCACAAAATACAATCTACCGAACATGCAGGTAATTAAATTGATTTACTATTTTCTTCGCTCAATTCCAAAATTGGTATTCTAATATCAATTTAATCATGACCTTTAATAACATGAATGGTATTTTCATAAATTTTAAATATTTATAATGTGATTCGTTGGTTGAGACTCACGTAACACTTTTTAAAAAATGATGACGTTTCAACATGATTTACACTCAACTCCCAATATAAGAACCTCCGGTTTACGATATCCCTAGAACTGATGGTCTCGGAATTTGGTGATATGGGGAGCACGGAAGGCGCTGCTCAGTAAGACAAACAGCTGGAGGGCCGCACTCTTCGCGCGTTAATTGCATCAGGTTGCGTCATGCATTCAAATCCAACAGAAATAATTCACCTAGCCCTGCCTGTTAAACTTTGAATTATTTCGATTTAGGATCAAGGCCAATGCAAGCCATGCCCGAAATCGTCCTTACATGGGGAGTTAAGTTTATTTACTTATTAGTAATATTTAATAATATGTTTACGAATTTACATTTATATGAAAAGGGTCCTTAGTAGTTGAATTATCCAATAGTTTAAGCCCAGGACGGGCATTTTTAAAGTTTTAACTTTGAAAAGCCGTTTTTCGAGAAAAAAGCATTTCGTATTTTTTCTTTAAACATAAAATATATACATTTCAAGTGTAGCCATTCTGCAATCTAACCAGCTAAAACGCGAAGTGGCCAGAGTATTTGGCCAAAATCCGAATTACAAGAATCTTCTACTGTTTCGGGTTTTAATCGACCAATTCGTTCATTGCGTACAAGGACAAGCAGAAAATACTTTGATAATTAATATATTCATTTGATACAAAAGCTACTTACTCCATAATTTCATGAATAATTGCATATAAGGAAAATCATTATGCGAAAGAAATGAGTTGATTAAAATTGAAAGTTATAATTTTAAATCAAACTTGCCGGAATATATGAATACTAGCACTTGAAGAACATATAGGGATCCTGACCAAATTTTCATTCAATTTCTTTATCGAAAACGATTATCTTTAAATAGCTTTCATGATATTATATCATATCTATATATTTTTTTAAGTAACATTAACCAGATATGAATTATGGAACGAATTTTTGATTTGGATCTTTAAAAAAGAATAAATAAGATCAATTTAATAAAGGGGATGTAGGTCTAAAACGGTCAGTTTAGAATAGAAAAGAAGATTACTTTTAAATGTTAAATATTAGACAGTGTGGTCGTGATAGACGATTTTTTTATATATTATAAATATTTTAAACTTCTGCATGAGCAAAACACACAGACGTGCACATATTTATAGCATAGTATTATTAGGGGTGTACAAAAAACCTGAAACGTCAGGCAGTTTTTGGTATATTTGAAACTTTCACGTGCGCGAGAAACAGTTAGCTTTCGAGCTTTTCGTAAATCTTGAACTCAGATATAGGTAATTTAAAATAAACTGCGGAATTTGATGTAGGTCGACTTTGAATTTCAAAGTTGGTAATTAGAATATATAGCTGTCAGAGGATGCTTAAGAACGCTTTATAATGTGTAATGAGTTTAGTGGTAACAAATAATATCCAGTGGTTGTTTTTCAAACTACGATCTTCGTTGTTAGGTGGGCACAGATGACTTGAGGTGTTTCAGTTATAAAATACCACCGAAAAGTACTATGAGTGAATTCACTATGGATGTATATATTTGTGCTCATTTTATTCATAATTTGTTTTCTATGAGGTATAAAATAAATTTTCATTCTCATAGAGAGTGGTTTTTCTCTAACAGAAGAAAAAATTAACACTTTCAATGCTTTTCAAGCTTAAGTTTCTGCCTTACCGAAAATCAGAGAGACCATCAAAAGGTCAATCAATGTGTTCTGTTATGAGGAAGAACTTTTTAGCTTATCGTAGTTTTATATTCTAAGTACAAAAATCTCCACGCAAACAATGTAATCTTTTTTTAAACTTTATAAGTCGCTATTGATTGATCACGAAATTAATGTTATCGAAGGTTCGTCAATAGGTCAAACGACGCGTCTCGAAAACGCAAACAATTACATTAAATACAGCATACTGTGATATTTCTCATTTATTAGAAAAGTTTTTCTTATAAAAACAAGATAAACAATATATTTAAAAAATATATAAATAGATATTGCTAGATCATAAAAGGTCATAAAATGTTGTTCAAAAAGGTCAATCAATGCGTCTCAAAAACGCGAACACGCACATCAACATTATATACAGACCTCTTGTATATCCAATATTAAAAAAGTTTTCCTCATATAAACAACATAAACAACATATTCAAAAAAATTATAAACAGGTATTGCTAGATCATAATAGGACATGGAAGGTTCTTCAGTAAATCATTCAACGCTTCTCGAAGACGCAAGGAAATATGTCAGATATGGTACTGTAGTATTTTTAATATCATGCAAGTTTTTCTGATACAAGCAGAATAAACTATTTTTTTTAAACTTTAAAAATTGGTACTATTAGGTCATGAAAGGTTCCACAAGAAGTCGATCGATGCGTCTCGAAGACGCAAACAAATGTATAACATGTAGTATCGTTGTATTTTGAATATCGAAAAAGTTTATCTCATATGAACATAATAATTTTTTTTCACATTTATAAACGCAAAAAACGCACTTCGATTTGGGCGATCTAGCTCAAAATCGTATCAGACCTGAAAATCAATTGGGACTAAAATTCGACGACATTTCGTGACCATTACTTTTTTATTTTCAAGGTATCCCAAGTCGAAATTTTAACCCTACATTAAATCTGCTGAGTCTAGATATAACCTCTTTTGAGCCTATTTCAGCCTGCACATCCTACTTTGATTCTCTGAAAGCCTATTAAGCATTCCGAATTTAGTCCTCCTTTAGTCCTTCTATAATCTCAACTGTATTTTTCAAGTCCTTCTTTAATCCTCCTACAGCCTTCCAGTATTTTCCAAGTCCTACTTCAAACCTTGCACACGGAGAAACTTCCGGTTGTAACATTTTATATTATAATATTTATTTTTACAATAAAACAATAGCAAGCCTGGATATAGCTTCACTATTTCAAGAATTACTATTGTGAATATTAAACCGTGAAGTTCCTAACTTTATTGGAATATAATCATAAATGATTAAATAATTGTACTTATACCAAACGCAAGTTTCTATATTCCCTAGGAAAGACTGTGAAGTTTACAAAACACAATAGTGAAGAAATTCTTCCTATGTTGATTCTACGTATTTTTAATTTTTCCCATAGAAAATAGGAAAAACTGCCATGATGGAAAGAGCAAAATGAAAATAAATTTGCATTCACTGCTTTATGTATATATTACAGTTGCACACATTATCAATTTCATACATTGCATACACTCTTTATTTTAATTACAATCTGAGAAAAAAATGGAGATTTTGCAGATTACTGGTCCAATAATCTGCAAAATCTCTATCTTTTTCTCAAATTACTTCACCCTGGTTGACAAAACACCATCTCTTAATTATTATTTACAACATTTATTAATATTTTCAATAATATACATAATCATATATTAACTATGCATAGTCTTTTGTTTATTTTGTTTTATAAAAAGTATTATAATTAAGAGAACGTGACAGTTTCCTTTTTGGCGGGACGCATATGCGCAGTGCCAGCCGGGCACGCTTGCGCAGATGTGATAGTGTCGCACTCGTTAATATCACTAGAAACAAAAGGGCATCCATTTCTTGAGCGGATACCCGTGACTGCCGAAGGAGAAATCAACGAACCATGTAATACAATTTTCGCAAAAGAAGTCATTGATGAAAAGAAGAGAATGGATCACAAAAATAGAGTGCAGAAAATTCTAAAAAGACACACAAAAGGGAAATGGAAAACACCATACAAAATTACTATGCTTATTCGCTCTAATTTGCAGTAAACCACCACCAAAAAGAACAGCAGTCTAACACCAATACGCAGTCCAGAAATAAAACTCAATTGAAGCGACCGATGTCTGTGCTCACAGTAGAAAGTGTCGATTAAATTTTGTTGCACTTAATTTCAAGATGGGGTTGCATCTCGATCGGATCTGGGGTACGAAACTATCAGACGCAGAAAAAAGAAATGTTATATTAACTTATCAAGAAATGTAAAGTGTTTCTTGTAACCATAACAGTAAAAACTGCTATTAATGAGAGTGTGAAAATGTCAAAACAACTTAGCATTTCGTAAATGTCACAGTGAAGTTAAGGTGAATTTAACGGTGATCTTTTAGTAAATCAAACCTCTATTTCCTAGTAGCGAATACTGTAAGATATGTCAAATTCACTGAACCGAGATTACAATAGTGGTGCAGTGAACATTACAGATGGATCGGTACATGCTACCGATTTGATCCGCGTGGACCACTGGATGAATTCATGACGCCATCGGCAATGGATGGATTGCATTACCTCACGGAATCACCTAAAAAGCATTTATTTCTAACATTTCTGTGACAGTCGTCGCATTAATCCATAATCCCATTTAACAATGAAGGGGTTTTATTATAAAAAATAACACAATTTTGGATGGCACATCTTATTCACAGAACGCGTACAGTTGAGAGTTTATTGGAGCAAGACGTGTTTGTGTTCCACGACTGTTTCAGCTGACTTGTATGGATATGAGGTAAATGCGAGAGCATTTTTTTTGTGCGCGCGATGCCATATGGACGCTTTTTCAGAAGTCGCTACGGCGGTCGCCAACTCAGTTACAAATACATTTCGGGATTTTTTTTACCGATTACAACTCGTGAGATAGTGTAGTGGTCATGGTAATCGACTTGCGTGCTTAGGTTTATGCGTTTGAATCTCTCCATTGTATACGAAATTTTAATTGCATTATAAGTGTTGTGACTTACAAATACCGATTGATTGTATGTATATCCGAACATATATCCATGAATTAACCGTGTGTTTATTTATTAATTATTTTTCAGCGAAATTTTTTACAATTTATAGTGCTGTCTAAACTATAGTCAATACCGTTCAGATAAGTTAGATCTGTTTATATTATCCGTTAAAGTGACATGATAATTCGTAATTGCAGCATCGAGGAACAGTGCAGAATAGCGACTGGATCGGTAAAATCTACTGATCCACAGATCAGCACCACTTTAGAATTGATGCTGGTAACCATCAATGATACTCATATTTAGTTGCCTATAATTGTAACATTTACTTAACTGCCGTATTGTCCATATAAGGAATTGGAAGATCAGTAGATTTACCCTGGTTTTGAATAATGTATAAGGTTCTTTTTTTCTGCGTGTGTGTAGTGGTACCATTCACACTACCAAGACTAATTTTTACTGCAGGGAAATGGTACCCTGAAATTGGCGTTAGATTCACACATTGTTTTTTCTGTGCTTCAACCACAGCAAAAAACCAGTAAGACTGCACAACCATTGCATTTTATAAACAGAGGTCCTTGTGCTGCAAATTGCGAAGAAGTCGACAGGACACTACAAAAGGAAGAGATGCAGGCTCAATGTAGGCTGTAGGTGTGTAGGGTCTCACGACATCATACTTTAAGCCTCCCATGGTGTAATGTGGTACGACATGGAGAAATGGAAACATGTACTACTTGGGGGGCCTGAAGTAGTATAAAAATCGGGATGGTAAACAGAAACAAGCCACACACACACGTTGATATTCGTCCTGAATTGCATTTGTCAGTTTCTGGGGTCGAATTTTATCGAAATATGTGAAAAAGTAGTTTTGAAAATTTGTCATTACAAAGCTCCCTCTATGAGGAAGCAATAAATGATTTCAATATTTCCTTTTCAACGATAATTGTATACTATATTCTCTAATTTAAAAAAACAGGTTGTATTTAGTTGATATAATTCGGTACAATATGGATAGCTAAGGGAGTCATCGTGGCTCAGATGGTATCGTGATTGTCTTATGTCTTATGTTCCAACACTGCAGCCTTGGCAGCCACGATGGCCCGTGTTCGATTCCCGAAGCAGGACACGAGGCTGGATGTGTTTTCAGAAAGCTTCGCTTCAGTCCCTTCTTGTACAACCCCAAAAATACCATACAGTTTATAATTAACTCTTTAGTACAGTCGCTAATGATCCTGGCAGTCGATGTGACTATAAAAATTCAATTAATAAAAAAATATGGATAGATATCTTTAAACAAAAATGGTCAATTTTAAACATTTGGTAATTTTATATTTTTTTGTTTGTAAGTAATTTTTTCAAATATTGAGAATTGAGAAATATCTTCAGTACAATGTTTATTCATTTTAACCAGACGAATCGTCTGTAGTATGCAATTATACTGAATGAATATTATAAAATGCGATGCGATGTAATATTATAATGTATAAATTATATAAATTATGCAACTGAAATATGCATATTTGAAAATTGTCACTTAAAATTAAATAGAAATATGAAATGCCTCTACGAGGAAGCGAAGTGTTCATACAGTGAGCTCAGTAAACACACCCACAGTTTTAACTTACCTTGAAGGTCTTTGTAATAATTTTATTTTTCTATTTTTTTCTTCAGATGTTCAAATGAATATTTCCATTCAATATAACTTGTATTTTATGCAAAAGTATATGTGAAAGCCTCGAGGGACGAGCAAATTACTCTTCGCAACAACACCCACCTCACAGGCAGTTTCTTCTCACGCACTGTGAACTTTGTTGAAAAAAATTGTCCGAGTCGTCTCCGAATTTTACAATCAGTGGATTGATTAGAAGGCATTAAGGAACGTTTGAATGGTCCTAAATTTCTAGAATCACAAAAAACAATTTCTAACAATACTTTTTTGTAATCCGAAAAATTGAGGACCATAACAACGCTAATTACAACCTTGTATTTAATTTATAAAATTTTCAATTCAATATCTGATTCAGTGTGGACGCGAGTTGTTCAGAAAAATGCTAGTAACGTAGGAATCAGGTAAGTACAAAATGGCCTTAAAATAGCTTCAACTTATTCTTGTAAGTATCAATATTCATTATTTTTATAAAACCTAATGTCAACCCGTACGGTTTTATAATTTTCCTTATTATTATTGAATCGCAGTCTACAGGATGCGCCGGCATTATTTTTTGAAATTCAATTTTATAAATAATTTTTTTTTCATTTGCAAGCGCCAATATAAAAAATTTTTAAATCCACTTTGAGTGTCGTTCTTGAAGTAAGCCCTGAAACATTCAATTCGCCCCTTCGGATTTCTGACATCCTGAAATGTGATTAATTGTTCTAATTTTGTTCCACATCGTCGACCAGTGCCGCAACAATTTGTCTGCTAGTTTTCACTGACAAATTGAGTCAAATTTCTCCCCTCACTTATTTTCTCAAATTCAGACACTTTACTAGACAGGCGCTTTATTATATTTGTACTAGTGTACGAGTATCTTTTTTGTAAATGTTTAACGTACAAATAGAAGTGATGGATGACAAGGAAGCGTCCAGGAAGCCAATAATCTCCTAGCATGTAGATAAGTGGTCAACGTCACCCTGTATCCCCAACAGTTGATACACAGTTCTTACTTTAGTACAAACTTATTTCTGGGTTGGTCACAATAGTTTCAAAGAAAATATTACTTTATAACTTTAAACGAAATTGAAAAGAATGATATACATTAAAACGTAATAACATTTGCTAAAGATACACAATTCTCATAAATGTTACATATATATTGAGAATGAATCTTTCATGAACGTTAATTGAAATGAATTACTAAGGCATCAAGCTGATGGATTATTCAATTTCTTTCCGACTGTTACTTTCCTTGTAAAAGGCAAGACCGATATTCTTTCTCAAACGTTATTTATTTGCAAATAATAATGCATATTTGAAGGTAGGAATGATGAACTACCCACAATTATTAATACATCTGTACACCGTTAAAATTTTTGGGACTTGACCACATTTTTACTATACAAGTGTAAGGCAAAATTGCATCAACGGTTTTGGAAGGTGACATTGCAATAGGTGTGTAAGTTGCCATTTCAAAGAATACGCATTATTTACCATACAAGTATTGCAGTTTTACTTTACAATACCGGTATTGGAATTTCGCCTTACACTCACTTCAGCCCGTCTAGCGGATGAGTAATCCTCTATTTAATTACTCATTATCTATATGATTAAAAATATTTCTAATTTCTGTAAATAATATAAAAAGAGTGTGACTTTTTGAACTGCGTAAGTGTTCATCGATAGAGCGCATGCGCGCCCCTGAAGATATATTATTCCAGGTTTTCATACTTATAACGCTTTTAGTCAAGCAAAATGAACACCAGTAATTATTCTGTATTTGCTTGTATAATGAGATGGTGAAATATTATCAAATTTTAAAGAACGCATTTCTTATTGTAGCATGCCAAAATTATTATTTTACATATTCACTGAAACTGATATTTAATTCCGAAACTGCAAACTTGCAAATACAGGGAGGTTTTAGGAGGTTTAAAGGAGGACTTGAAAATACTGGGAGGTTGCAGCAGGTTTAAAGAAGGAGTTGAAAATACTGGGAGATTATATGAGGTTTAAAGGACGACTTGGAAAATACTGGGATGTTGTAGGAAGCTTAAAGGAGGATTTGGAAATTACTGGGAGGCTGTAGAGTACTTGAAAAATAATGCTGAGATTATAGAAGAACTAAAGGAGGACTGAATTCGAGATGCTTAGGTTTTAAGAGGATCAAACTAGGATGTGCAGGCTCAAATAGGCTCAAAGAAGGTTTTATCTAGAATTAGCAGGTTTACTGTAGGCTTAAAATTTCGACCCGGGGTAAGATTAGAATTGTGCCCTGCTAATGTACACTGTTAAAAATGTTTGGGATTTTATCACACGTTTACTATATACGAGTTTAATGTAAAATTTTCATACCGCTATTGAAACGTGATATTCCGATACGCGTATTGCAGTTCTGAAGAAGACGCTGTTTACCATAGAAGTACTCTACAATATCGGTATTTAAATTTTGCTGTGCACTCACTTTAGCCCGCCTAGCGAATAAGTGATTCTCTATTTAAGTAGTATGAGAATTGTGTCTTGCTAGTCTAGTCGGAACACGCTTAACTTAGAGCTGGGCGGTTTTGATCCGATTCTCCGTGCCTGCAAATTACGATTTTTTTTTTACTTTCTTCGACAACATTGCGTTACATGTGTAGAAATATTCAAATACATATATAGCAATATAACAGTACTAGAATTTCAAAACTACAGTTTCATGTATTATTGAAGAAAACTAAAATTTTCATTATATTTGTACTTTACTTACTCCCATAGGTAGGGTATTGTAGGGAACTGTAACTTTCTAGTTTCCATTTCGTGAAGCGGAAATTTCTTTCTCATAGGGCGGAAGACATTTTATATTTTTTCACAGGTTTCAAAAAAATGCTTAGAGATCGCTTTAGTCGTTTTTATAGTAAAAATTTTACTTTCTAATGGGGATTCCCGGCTATCAACAGCTCCAAGCCGGAACACGAACGCAGGCCGCCACACTGCCGCACAGTGGAACGGATCATGTATTTACTGTTCAAAATAGTCTACAGGTCGAAATTCTGAAAGGATTTGGAAGTTTCTTCTTTACAAATGATCACCATTTTCGGTAATCAATCCAGTCCATTGATAGGCAGCGCTGGTAGGATGCTGCGTCTTTGCGCATCTATTCATGAGCAGGTACTCCCGACATCCTGCAATCCCGAGTAAAATATTTGGTCTTGATTTTGTCTTGGGTAAAGACTAATCCAAAACAATTTCAAGTTATTCTGTATATCTATCTCGTGAGACGTAACCAGACTATTTTTGATGTCTCAAGACGAATATTTTCGACTTAGAGACAAAAATTGATGTCTTGAGCCAAGATTATTTGTTTTGGAAAGACCCTGAGAGATTTATAACTAGAAGAGAAGCCAAAATTCCTCCGAGGGTCATCACTAATCCGCCTCAAATTTTACAGAATATTTATATTATTAATCATCATGGTGTTTATTTTTTATGTATTAATAAGTTTTTTTATCTGCAATAATTATGACCTTTGGATTGCGAATCTAAAAATGTTGTCCATTTTTCCTATCTCTAATAGTTCTCTAGTAGATACTTGTAGAAACTGACAGTTTTAATCTTTTTATGGAAAACTTTACATGCCTGTAGTTGTTGAGACCGACAGGTTCCAAATATTTAATTTAAAAGCCAGTTGTTATAAAATTACAAGTTTTATCGGTTTTAATATTTTAATCGTTAGCAGATGTCAACTGTTTGGTCCCAGCCTATCTGAAAATGGCAGGACCTGTCGGTAGTAATAAGACCGTTATATAAATTATCCTTCTGTGTCTCAAGACAAGTCTACCTTGTCTTATCTTGGCACAGCGACATCCATAAATGTAAGACAAGTCTGTATATCTCCAATATTTAGCTGGGAGACGGAACCAGACATCATGGCCCTGAAGACACATTGAAGACATTCAAGACAAAATCAAGATCAAATATTTCACCCGGGATACTTTTCTTTGCGTCGCGTTGTTCGTACGTCTCTCGCCACACAGGCCCGATTGTCCAAAAAATCCCATCATTTAGGGAAGCCGTGAAGATCTTTTACAGCGTCTTTAGACAAGTTATTGGCCTGTAATTCTTATCGTCAGCTCGTGATACTATCTGGCACTGGAGCTAAATAGTTCTCCATGCCTCTTAATACTTTTTTCACCTCTTCAGCAGCTTTGATTTCTTGAGTGTGTAATGACGGATCTACAGTTCGAGCGCGAACTGTCTAACCCTGGCAGTGAGCTTCCTGATATATGGTATGTAGTCAATTGCACATTGAATGCAAGAAGTTTACTCTCTTGCCAGCCTGCCTTTGTGCTCAGTTAGTGCACACGTCCTTTGTTCTTATGGTTAGCTATGGGTCCATCAGCCCAGAAGTCGGACTCTTCGGAAAAATCTCAACGAAGCGCGTCATCCAGTTCAGGCAGATCTTTTTATTCGACAGAAACTTGGATATTAATGTTTCTCGTGACCCTAAAGCTCTGTATATAACCTCTTTCAATTAATTCCGCAAATTCCGCGAATTCTGTGAATTAAATAACTTGAATGAATTCCGTGAATTCCGTAAATTCCATGAATTCCGTAAATTCTGTGAATTTCGTAAATTCTGTGAATTCCGTGAATTCCATGAATTCTGTGAATTCCATAAATTCTTTCAATTCTGTAAATTTCGTGAATTCCACGAATTCAGTGAATTCCGTGAATTCTGTGAAATACATGAATTCCATGAATTCCTTAAATTCTACGAATTTCATGAATTCCGTTAGTTCTGTAAATTCCGTGAATTCCATGAATTACGTGAACTCCATGAATTCTGTAAATTCCGTGAATTCTGTCAATTCCGTGAATTCCATGAATTCCATGAATTCTGTCAATTCCGTGAATTCCATGGATTCCGTGACTTCCATGAATTCCACAGATTCCGTGAATACCGTGAATTCCCTGAATTCCTTGAATTCCGTGAATGACGTGAATTCCGCGAAGGACGTGAATTCCGCGAAGGACGTGAATTCCGCGAATTCCGTGAATTACATCAATTGAATGAATTCCGCGAATTCCATGAATTCCATGACTTCCATGAATTCTGTGAAATCCACAAATTCTGTGAGTACCGTGAATACCTTGAATTCCATGAATTCCTTGAATTCCATGAATTCCTTGAATTCCGTGAATGGCGTGAATTCCGCGAATTCCGTGAATTACATAAATTGAATAAATTCCGTGAATTCCGTGAATTCTGTGAATTTGGCGAATACCGTGAATTTCACGACTTCGGCGAATTTCTTTGAGTTCCATTAATTCCGTGAATGGTGTGCATTGCGCGAATTTCGTGAATTACATAAATTGAATGAATTCCACTACATTCATGAAATCCATGAATTTAGTGAATTCCGTGAATTACATCAATTCCGTTAATTCCACGAATTCCACGAATAAATAAATAGAAGATCCGAACACCCATTTGCATGCAAATTTCCTGATCGGATTTGACATGGGTAATCCCGCCCGGAAAATTTTGTGCCGGATCAACTGAAACCCGAACCGAAACATTTCGCGTCCGGGCACTATAATACCCAGACCGAAACATTTCTGTCTGGTCTCTGGAAGATCTGGAATCGAAAGTTTCGAGTCCACTCGTCCTACAGGCCTGCCCGAAAATTTCCGGTCCGGATTTTGCACATCACTTTTTGAAACGCATAATTATTTTTGCCACTGGAATAAAATCAGGCGGTGGAAGCAAGAGGATTTTGAATTTGAGAAATAAGGTATATCCTACTCTATTTACATGTGGGAAAAAATAAAAAAGACGTAACTAGAACGTCCTTAAAATGTTTCTTAGACGTTAAGGCCAAAAACCATAACAAGTCTTTAGAACTTCGGCCGTACAACTTTTTTCTAAAATAATATTGGTTAGAAATGATGCAGCGCTATTGCCGATAAAAATTACGCGTCGCCGAATAAGATGGCTGTCAATTATTTTACAACAGCTGTCCAATTTATCTAGCGACGGATATATTTTATTTTCTCGTGAATAAAAGTGCTGCATGTATTCTATCCGATCTAGAATAAATTCCTTTTATGAAAAACTCACTTTCAGAGCAGAAAAACATTTCTTAACATTTCTACGAGTTTCTTATCTCGTGTTCGCGTCTCTAAAATATTCAACCTTTAATTGAATGGGATATTCTGATTATCCGCTTCTATATGGAATAGAAATAAAGATTTTTTTTATATAGATTTCAACTAACAAGAACATTTTGGAGAAGGTTTTACAATATTTGTAGAGGATTTCATTAAGTTTTGCGTTTCTGGTAACAACAAATGTAAATAAATCGCAAAATATCAGTAAGAGATTGATTTACAAAATAAGCCAAAGAGTTCATCAAGCTCACTGAACGAAGCGTTCCTTAGGCTACAGGATTCGAGAGTCATTTAAATGCCATGCTTATATTACGTAGATTACCAAACAAAATTACAATACTGAATACTTGCACTAGCTTAAGTTGTACCTCTTAGTCAACAAATTTAAAACAAATTTAAAAATGGGATACGATTTAGTGGTCCCTATTGGAGTTTTGAATTTTTTTATTGATTTTTTGTTGTGTCTATATGCAGTTCCAGTATATCCGACACTTCTCATTTTCGACAATTGACTCTATTTCCCTAGGACCGTTTAGCGGAGCGATATTTGGGCTGATGCCGTAAGAGTGACAGAGATGAACACAACTTTCGACGAACAACAATTTCAAAATCATTTTAACAATAAATAATCATTGATAAATTGTATCCAGTACTTAAATAAATATTTAAAACAAAGTTCGCTTCCAGGGTTTCATTTGGCATCCTCAATAATAATATACGCATATCGCCATCTGTTGCTTCATTATGTAAAGAAACTACCTCCCTTTACCGATCTTTGCGCTATTTCACAAAGAAACATCGCTCTTGTATTTATAAATTGTCTGCCCGCAGTTACACGCTCTGAAATTAGCGTTCTTCTGACAAAATTTCATTCTGGCAAATGCGAGTTCTGGAAATCGATTCCCTACCCGACGCACGTTGTCGTTGGATCAGTTTTTTTGATTTGATCAGCCCGTCGATCGAATATCAAAAAACCGACATTCGATCCGTGCAACGGTCCGACCGGTTTTTTCGATTCGATCGGCCCGTCGATAGAATGTTGAAAACCAGACATTCAATACTACCTTCGAATCCGTTTCTTTATTCAATTGGCCCGTGCGTCGAAAAATCCTATATTGGATGTGCCGTACATTGAATTGGTTTTTTACTCTTTTGCATACTTTCTTTCAATTAGGTGACCATAGTCCAACAATAAATCGAAACAAGTCGTTAGTTGAATTTTGAATTTTCATTCATTTTCAAAAGTTGAAAATTCAACTCTCAAAAAATAAACTGTTGAAAATTCCATTTTAAATTTTCTTCAATTGTCTAAAGTTTAATGTTGGATTACAAACAAGTGATAAAAATGTTATTTTTACATCATTTTTCATGACAATTGAATTAATTTGGAAAAAATGTTCAAACCGGGAATTTTTCCCACCAATAAAAATGGCGACATTCAGTTTGTATATTTTAAAATAATTTGTTTTGGCTGGTTAATGAATGATGAAAGCTAGGGGCCTTCATCAGCCTTTAAAATTTAATTTGTACAATTCTAGTTTGTGAAATTGATACTTTAACATTTTGAATTTCAAGATAATGTTTATTTTGAAAACCTTAAAATAAAATCTATTGAGATTAAAAGATTTTCATTTTAAAATTTGTTCATTATTAAACGATGGAATAAAGATTGTTCAAATGGCAAAATTTTTAAGCTTCAATTTGGAAGATTTAGAAAGTCGATAATTCAGAAAATTGTATTCTTGGCTGCTTCTGTTTGTCGTTCAGTTTTGAATACTTCAAATGAAGAAATGTTTATCTTTAACAGTTTTAACTTTTGAATTTTAACTTCAATTGCAATGCTCGGGAAAAAATTTTATGAACTGGAAAATAACCAGAAAATGACTAAGAATTTGTTCGTTGATGAAAATGGCCAACTCTAATTATTATAACAGTATTTTTAAATTTTTTCATCAATTTAATTAAAATTTTCAAAACTCAAAAGTTTGAATTAAGTTTATTATTTGCCAGTCAGTCGTTTATAAAGTCGAACTTGTCAGCGTCAATATTGAGCTTCACAATTCCTATCCTTTTCGAAGGTATAAAATATCATGATATATTTGATACTTTTAAATATATGTTCTCTTATTAATTATAATTAAACAATTCTATTTAACTTTATCACAAACCTACACTAAGGTAAGGTAAGGCCGAATACTAACAAGTTTGACTTTGTAAGCGACTAATTGAAAAACAATAATATTATTCGAATTTTTTATATCTAAATTATACTAAGAAACGAATTTTAAAATTTTATTATAAATTATGATGACTTTTTAAAAATGACCTGATAAATTATTATAAGTTTGTTCTTAAATTGTTTTTAGGTTGCCAAACAACTATAATCAAAACAAAATCCCACCTGCAAATAACTTGTAGTTAAAAGATGTAAAAATCAGTTGAAATTGATTCCACTTTTCTTTTTATTATATTGTACAAAAATATTATAGAATACAATTGATCAGAATTTTAATTCAATACTATACAACTTAATAAAAATTTGAGGTACATATATTTTATATGACCTAAAAATTCTCATTCCCAAAATTATGAATCCAAATGCCAGAAATTTAGAATAAGAATTTCGTTTAAACTGTTATATGATGAAAAAAAATAAAAACAAAGCCAAGGTAATAAGTAATGACACAATATTGGGCTACTCTTCAGTAGCGATCCTGCCCCTTCGTAATTCGGGATTGAGAATATTGAATAAGAAAATAAATACTATAAACCTTATAACGACTTTCCCAGTCTTATGGGACATAAGCTGGGAGAATCGCTACAAAATGGCAACGACAACGTAGGAACATAAAATAGTTGTATAGTTTCTAGGCGCCAGACACCTCTTCGGCGTCACTCCAAAAATGTTCACGAAAAAAGATACATATAACTAATCTTTTATAAAAAATCCCTAGCTCAGTAAGAGGGATTTCGTGGGGCGAGAAAAGCACTCCAGAATCGAGTTTTGTAATAAATATGGTGAAACTAGGTACGTTTAATTAAATTTAGCAAATAGTGGTATACAAGTTTGAAATTTGAATTGACAAAAAAAAGGGTTTAAGCCCAAACCATGATCAACAAGTCAAGAAAACTATTCGATCCACAAAAGAATCACAAACCTCAAGAACACAATAAGAGAAATAATCTCATGAACCCTAACAGAAATTCGGAGAAAAGTACAATGGTAACGCCTACCTAAATTCCGGAATCACAGAATCCCTTTACTTTACTTCAATGGCCGAAATAATAGGCTCGTCCAAGAAATTTTTGTGGAAACGTAACTTTCTGCTCGAAATACGTGACTCGTCGATGGCCGACACGCAACTGATCTCTCCTGCATTCTCTGGCTCGCCAGTGCCTTCCCGCTCGCGCCACAATTCTCGGCCCAGTCGGAGCTGTCCTCCTAAGCTGTATTTCTGGGACTCTGGTCGATGGAATTCAGTCCACCATTTCGGTATTTGGAACGCCGGCCGGTGTAAGATGGCTGCCTCCGTGTGCTGACAAGTTTCCTGGCATAGCCTGGTAGTTATTTTAGTAATCCTTGGGACTTGGATTATTAAATCGTGGCTCACTCTACATCCCAATGGGCCCCGTGATAGTGAAGTGACCGTGGATGCAATGTGGACTCTGCGATTTCCGAGATTATTGTAGGACGTCAGGTCCTCCTTACTTTATGACTCCAGGTACCTAATCTAACCTAATTATTAGTGACAGGTTACATACAAATTTAGTCGCAAAATTCTAACCTAAATAGCTTGCTTTCTCTCTGTTCTCAAAAAAAATAAGAAGATAAAGTTCTCTCTTATTCCTCACACCTTAGGTTATAATAAGTTCTTATATCTAAATTTATATTCTAATTTGAGCTTGTGCTGGCCATGGGGATTATCACGGTCTAATGTTTGATTCTGAAATGCTGGGGAAAGGATCCATAACGGGTACTTAGCCACCACGTTACAACCTGTGAAGCCTGTAAAAAAATTTTACAAATCTTGCGATGAATAACATCTAAGGAATTATTGTTACTAGTGACTATGTATTCGTATAACAAATTTTAATGATTAAAGTAAAAAATACGACACGCTTTTTTTTAATGTTGGAATAGATATATAGGTCGCGTAATATTAACCCGCATGTCCCTCTCATGTCTCTCTGGAGCTCAATCTGCATTCTATATGCATCCGTTTAGATCAAATCGAAAAAACCGATCAGTAGCACGGAATGAATGTCGGTTTTTCAACATTGTGCCACGGTCGGATTGGTTTTCTCGATTCGATCAGCGCGTCGATCGAATGTCGCAAACCGATCTTCAAGAGAGCGCGTTTTGTCGGTCTTTCAACATTCGATCGGTGTGTCGACCGAATTGAATAAACCGATCCGATCGGAGCACGGATCAAATGTCGGTTTTTCCCCAATCGAAGTACGTTTAATGTTGGATCGAAATCGGATGGAATTTTGCACACATCTAATGTGCATATCTTGGAATACCGCAAACGGAAAGCCCAAACGTGCATGTGTTAAAAACGGCCCTTGAAAAAAGGTACTGTCAAATTCTCAGAAAAATTAGGGCTTCTGAATTATCATGAAAGAATAAGATCTAAACGACCAATGTACTTCCTCCACGAAAGACCTCTTTGAACCTGATAGAATTTGTATGATGATCTATAAGGCCAAAATAGTTTCAATCTGGCTGCCTGTTAGGAAAAAATTTGCTAGATAGAATATCTGCTGGTTTCTAAGAGGAATTTACATATCTGTAACCAATCTGAATTTCCTATTACAAAATGAAGTGGTTTCTGTTAGGATTTTACGTAACTGTGTAACCAATTGTGATTTCCAAACTGAAAAAGTGCTGGTTTCTGTCTGGAATACCCATTATTTCTCATAGATTTTTTTTTCTATCAGGTTCAATAAGGTCTTTCACGGAGGGCTGGCCGTTCCTATACTGCTCTACATGTTTGATGCAATAAAATGGAACGTCGATGAATTGAAGAAACTTGACCGAAGCACACGCAAAATTATAAAAATCCATCGAAGTCATCATCCTAGATCTTCCGTACCTCGAATATACCTCTCTCGAGATGAAGGGGGTGGAGTTTTGCTGAGCTTGTGTCCGTTTTATCTATAATTTGCCTGAATACGAACACATAACTCCATACAGACGTAAGGCTGATCTGCTTAATGTTGCCAAGAGAAGGCAATTCTTTATGGGTAACTTGCTCTACACTTTTTCCAGAACAAAGCTCCCGAGCATCCATTTAACCTATTCCAATTTATAGACACAGACCTTTCAGCACAGTCTAAGCTTCGTAAAAGAAATCCCTGGATCATTACAAGAATCACTTTTTCAAATATTTATACAATACTCCTAATCCAACTCTTGAAATTATTTACTGCTAAACTCTAATATTCAGTTCTTCAAAATTACATCTTCGAATTCTCTTTTGTTTTCATTAACTTTTGTAAATTTTTATTTATTTCGCGCACAGTTTTTCCCTCTTTATGTCCACCTTAACATGCACAAGAGCTACTAATTAATCACTTCATGTTAATTACTACGCAATAATCTCACACCTAATTTGATACGTATTCTGAGGTCGACTCTACTTATTTTATTTAGTTTATAGATCAAATTATAAGAATAATCAAGTATTCTGCCGATCAGTGCTTGCACAAATTTGCAATGACCCTGCATTATCTGGGAAAGCGTCTGGTGTCAATGGACTCCACAGCTTCTAGTAAAAATACCTGGATCATTTGCCCTCTTTTATGATGAGGGCGGTACGTACATTATTATTATTATAGCATTAAGCTAAGGGTTTGCAAAAAGCTCGAAACTTCGAGTCGAGTCCAGCCGACTTTTTTCGAGGCGTGTCGAGTCGAGCTCCAGCATGCTCGAAATTTGGAGTTCTCGAATGTTTCAAGTTCTCAAAGACATTAGAGTGCTCGAAAGTTTCAAGTTCTCGAAGACATTCGAGTACTCGAAAGTTTCGAGTTCTCGAAGTTTTCGAAATAAACAAAAATTTCTTCAAACCCGGTACTAGAAGTTTTTTCTCATTGCTAACAGTGATTTTAGAATCAAACGTAAGAATTCGAGTTTTTTCATCCAAAACGAAGACGCTTCTGATCATAAATTTATAGTCCAAATTAAAAAATTGGAACTTTTTGATCCGAAATGGCGTCCAAATTTTGAAGAAATTTATTATATTAAGGGATCCGAACTTTTTAGCTTCGTCCCAATAATAAAGGGTTCTGAAGGTGTTCAGGTTCGAACCGAATCGTCAAATTTTCTGAAGGGTTCGGTCAGAATCGAAACCTTTAACCAATATCAAAGTTTCGGTTCGAACCAGGCTCTGGTCGAACCTCGACACTGTCAGAAGTAAGTTCATGAAATTTCATAAAAATGTTAGTGAAGCTTTTCACACTACGGTTAGTGAAAAACTCATTGAAATTTCATACAACACTGAAATTTAAATAGCCTTTTTGAAATTTCCATGTAAGTTTTGAAACTATTTTAAGAGATATTGCATTGCATTTTTTGTAAATATTCATGAATATCCTATGGATATTCAATCTAAATGGTAAGACTTTTTTTTAAATAGTTCTCTGAAATTACTTCTTTCGAAATGACAAAGTAGAACCAATTTTGTGCATGTAATTGCAAAAAATGTATTAATCGATAGAAAAATGTATCACATACAAAGCTTCGAAATTTAATTTCATGAATTATTTTTAAATTTTGTTCATATTTTCATTTAGGTTTATTAAATTTATTGAAAAATCTTACTTCATTTTGAATGCATGTTTATAAAATTTACGTAAACCACAGTGAAATTTATTCAGCCACCAATAATGTTTTATGCCCAAGCAATTGAAACAGGTTTCAGAGTCAATTTTATGACATTTTAATAACTTTTGCTTTAAAATTAACTTTCGTGTCACTGAAAATAATTGAATCTGGTCTCAAATTAATTTTCAAAGCCAAATTTCAGAAATTTCAGTGACATAAGTCATTGAAAACTGACAGAAATTTCAGGAAATTTCTAACAGTGTAAGTGGACCTAAACCTTTAAAAAATAGTGGTTCTGATCTCTGATTATCTTTAGCTGCGTTCTTTAACTTTGGGAATCGATGAACATTTTTTGACCACTATTCCAAAGGATAAGTATCCGAAGCACATCTTTTCTCACTTGAGTAACCTGCTATTTCAGGAGTAATGGCCATAACTGACGCATCTTGACGTGAAGAATTTTTCTTCAGGTAGTGTTTCATAAGAAATTTCCTTATTTTACTCTCAGGTTCCCCTGCAATGAATGTACGAATAAATAACTGATTGCATATGTGTATAATTACGAAAGAAGTATTGAATATAAAAGATGGCAGTAAAATTGAGCATTTCATTTATTTTAATAGACTTTAATACTTATTATACACATATGCATTTATGTATTTATACATACATTGATTGCAGGGGAACCTAAGAGTAAAATAAGGAAGTTTCTTATGAAACACCACCTGGACGAAAATTCTTCACGTCAACATGTGTCAGTTATGGCAATTACTCATGAAATAACAGGTTAGTCAAGTGAGAAAAGATGTGTTCCGGATACTAACTCTTTGGAATGGTGGTCAAAAAATGTTATTCCAGTGGTTATGGAGTCAGTCAACTCTACACCATTATAGTTACCAAATTAGGTTCCGCTATACCATTCTGGAATTATTTCAATTTTTAAGCAATAAGTGTAAGCGTGAACCTCTAAATATGTTAATGGTTGAAAGATTTCGGCATTCAATGTTAAATCTCGGTCTCCGTACTTCCCCCATATTTGTGCACAGACCTTTTAAAGTTAAAGTTCAAAGCATCGACAACTGTAATTTGGTGATTATGAATTCTCTTTTGTTGAAGCTCCTTCGGCTTTAACGAACACATTCTCATCACGTGTCTTGTGCATCGCACTCGATTTTCTCCAAAATGCGAACTTTTCTACATTAGGTTCAACACTATTATATCAAATCGATATTATATTTATTTTTGTACCTCAGCCCGGAATTGCTAATCCAGATATTGCAAAATAAAGTACAAATTTTAATTATCATGATAGCTTTATTATTTGTTTCTTATTTTGCATTACATTTTGTCCTCAACTACCCTGAAAAATTTATCATTTCAATAAATTTATATTATTAAAATTCATGATATGCATTGGTATGAAAACAAACGTATTTGCATCGTCTTGTTTTTATAATTTGAAAAAGTGCGCATCCTACGAAAAAACAATTTTGTTATTAAACATTTTATTGCAACATGTGTCGTTTTTCCATATATTTAGTTTTTTTATTCATAATATCATTTTTCACGATTTGTAAAAAAAATAAGCATCCTAGCGTAAAGTGTTTTCAAGAAAATTTGTTTAATAAAAGTTTATAACAAATTGTAGATCATTTTTGATTGGAACACTTTTGTCTATTAATTTTTTTCGTCTCTTGTGCTGTTTTTCCAAATATTTTATTTTTCTATTTTTAATGCTATATTTTACGATTAAAACAAAAACTACGCATCCTATTAAAAAGTGATCCGCAACAAACATGTAGATCTTTTTCATATGTAATTTTCATTTTATCAGAAAAAGTCGTGTTGACAAGTGGTTCATCTTTTTGAGTACTACAAATATCCATACATTGAATTTTTTAATCTTAAAAAATGTGGTCTCAAAAATTTTAAAACTGCGGTCACCTTTTGAATTTTTATCCAAAATGGCTGGCTAACGAACTTGACCTTCATTTTAAGACACTTTGAGAGTATATCAAAGCTCATTACAATCTGTCAATTTTTTCGAAAGTTATCGTGCTGACAGACTAAAAATCTACATACATACCCATATACATACATGCATGCACACATGCAAACACACAAACACATTCGCGAAAACCTGTTTTTTGGGTTCAGAAGGTCTCAAAACGTGGACGTTTGACAAGCACGGAGGGTGTCAAATTTTACACAAACCTAATACCTTCTCTGATGAGAATGTAAAAACTCTAGGACTGTACCTCGAGGAAACTGGTTTATATTTTTAACTTTTCTCAAATTTGGTTGCCGTTGAGGCTAAAAAATTGTGAATTTCTGAATTTTGATTCTAAATTTGTGATCAGAAACCCCCAAAAAAAATCTAGTCTACTGAGTCTCATTGAAATCCATCAGTTTATTAATTTTCTGAAAAATTTGATTACTATTTTGGATCAAACTTTTCAAATTTTTACTCCAAAATTGTGATCAGAAATCAAAAAAATCCCGTAGTATTGAGCTTTATATACATATGTCAGTTTATAGAATTTTTACAGAATTTGGAATAAAAAAATCTTCAATTTTTCATTTTTATTTCGAAATCGCTGTTAGCAATCTGAGAAACCTCGTAGTATCGGGTTTAAAAATTTTCGAAAACCTGAGACTTTGGAGCAGCTCGAAACTTTCCAATAGCTCGAAAGTTTCAAATTCTCGAAGTCATTCGGGTTCTCGAAATCATCCGAGTTCTCGAAAGTTTCGAGTTCTCGAAGACATTCGAGTGCTTGAAAAGTTTCGAGCTTTCTGGAAGACATTCGAGTGCTTGAAAAATTTCGAGCTTTCTGGAAAGCTCGATCTCGACTCGACTCGAACCGGATAGAGCTCAGCTCGACTCGACTCGTTCGAACTTCGAGTTTCGAGTTTTTTGCACACACATACATTAAGCCATTTTCCTTTCGGGGTAGGCGTGAATTGCTCGGTTGGAAAGTAGTAGTGTGTGGATGGGTATATAGGTATAGTTTAGATAGGTATATAGGTGTAAGGTAAAGATATTTTAGATAGATTGAGAATCACAAAATTGTTATGTTTGGTTCCCCACTTGGACCCATTAGTATGCAAGGTCTTTGTTTCAGGCGTCATTCACTCTATTGTCCCTCTGTTTTCAAACTATTTGTCGCCACATTTTTCTGTCCTGACATGCTACTCTAGCTTCCTTCACGTCCTTGCATTTTCTTATGCAAGCTCTCGTATTTCTATGGCTTCTTATGTCTCTTCAGATGAATGTATTATTCACAGATTCTAACCATTCTTTCGGTGGTCTACCTCTGGGCATTCTGTCTAACAGCTATTATTTCTGACTTCGTCTATAAATATTGTGAGGAGAACAACGTCCGATCTGAAGACCAAAAAGTTTGCTGTCGAGGATCCCGTGTCTGAAAGGACCAAGTCACGATTGACAGTGTGATTGTGTTGCATGCGAAACAGGACCAAAGTGAGTTGCACATGGCCTACATTGACTACCAACTGGCGTTTTCCTCAGTAACCCACGATTATTCACTTGAGACGCTTAAGACATATAAGATCTATCCTCGCGTTATCCAATTTCTGGATCACGCTATGCACACGTAGTCCACAAGGATTAACCGTTTTACTCGTGTAGTGATGAGCAATACCCAGTCCTTGCTCAATAAACAAGAAATCTTCCAAAATGATTCATTCAGCGCACGATGTTTTTGTTTAGCACTGAACCCACTAAGTTAAACACTCACCAATATGTCCTATGAGTTTAAAATTGAAGCTTGAGTGGCTGAGTTTTCACTCACTCACCTACTGCACATGGATGTCTCTGGGCTTGGATGAACGCAGAAAGCTGCATTTATCCCGTGGAGAGGTAAATACTCCACTGGTGCTGAACGACCGTGCTCTGATTGAGGCGATGACTGATGAAGAATCGTACAGGTGCCTTGGCATCTTGCAGGCAAGGGGCCTACTTCACTGTGCCATCAAAAAGGTGCTTGAGACTGCTTTTTTAGTTTGCCTTTGGTTTGGTCTCCTGGTCCATGACTGACCTCAAGAGGGGCAACAGATAGTCCAGTCAACGCAGCTCTGTAATGATATTTTTAAGGCTGCATCAGAAATGGATGCACTTTTGCATACACCCTATTTTTTCGGTGAGAAACCCGAATCTGAAATCAATTTTCAGTTACAATGCTTTTCGTTATCTTTACGTTG
This sequence comes from Andricus grossulariae, assembly GCA_011634705.1. Classification (NCBI taxonomy): domain Eukaryota; kingdom Metazoa; phylum Arthropoda; class Insecta; order Hymenoptera; family Cynipidae; genus Andricus; species Andricus grossulariae. The sequence goes on along the minus strand of JAABKJ010007545.1, from coordinate 124,980,855 downwards.
TCGAGGAGGTCATTTTACATAGATGAAAATTGTCAAGAACATTTTGATACGTGTAAAATCTCGATAAACGAGAGATTGTTTGAAACGACGATATATATATGGTGCACGTGCTACTCTCGCCGATTGCGAGAGCGTACGAGCATCAGTCGGCGAGAGTAGCACGCGCACTATATATATATATATATATTGTAACCAGCGGGTGATAGCTAGAAAGCCTTCTCCTAGGCAAAACTCCTTGCCTTCTCGGATATATCGAACAAAGTTGTCTCGCGTAGGAGCAAAGAAAGAGCGCAGACGTCGAAGCCTCCTACTATCGCGAGACCGCGAGTAGTGGGAGCCGAAAGTGTAACGCTTCTATAAAAAGCGTTGCGCAAGCGAAAAAGTCAGTTGGGGTGTTGCGTGGCAGACGCAATAGTTCTTGGGGAGCACCTCAAGGGAAGCAAGAGTCTCTCTTCTCTTGTATTGCCTTGTAACTCTCTTCAAGAATTTTCTTGAGAAACTTTGAGTTCTTAGGCGTAAAAACCCTAGGTCCACAACTTTTCTCCCTAAAGGAAAGATCCTCTAGGAGCAGACGGAATTTATCTTCCCAATCTGGATCACCAGAGGCCCTCTTTCTGAGTTCTGGGTATGCCATTTGAGATCCGAACTTTCTTTTCCTAGGGGAAACTTTTCTTGCGCTTACGAGCCTAAATTCCAAAGACAGCATTTTTGGCTGAAATAAAAAATTTTCCGGAGATATTCCGAAGGTAGAGTTTTGAGAGAATGAAAATTTGTGATATATTGGCAAAGGGCCTATTTTCCAAAAGAGAAATATTTTGAGTATAAATTATCTAATTACAACAGACGAGCAGAGTACGCGTCCCCGTGTAAACTGGTCTAAGTAGTTGAATTATCTAATTTTACAACTTGCTCATCAATTTCTTAACTTCTTATAGGCAGGCAAGGTCAGGCCTTGTACCTGGCTAAGAAAGCAGTTAAGTTGAGGAGTAAGCCCTGAAAATATTTCGGAAACAAAGAGGGAAGTTAAACCCTGCAATAAATTCCTCAAGAATAAATTTCTGTTAAAACTGGAAAAATCCAGAATTAAAATATCAACCCTTACTTTTGAGAACCTTTTAAGTCTCCTTTCTGAGCAAGTAAAAGACACACCTGTAGTCCGAGAAATCCTCTTCACCTGATTCAGGTCCTGATAATAAAAACAGTCTGCAGCTGTTGATTTCCAAAACATCGTAAATCTCAACGCCGAACAGCTAGCTGCTCAATGGCGGAGTGAGCAGCTGCGCAAACAGCAAGACGAAAGGATTTGTCATTGCCATCCAGGAAAGGATAATCAAGACGAGGAATTGCCGAAAACACATCCTCAATGTAGCGGCAGTGATTGACAGATGCTGCCCTTGTGGATATCCCAATGAGAACATCGAGAAAATTATTGATGGCTGTACGATGCTTGCCTCTCAAGAATACATGCGCAGACATAACGATGCTGCTGGGATCATTCAACAAAAAATTGCACTGAACACTGACTCACTAGAGATTTGAACTTTACTACAAAAATATAGCCCAGTTAAAGTACAAGAGAACGACCACCATCTCTTCTACTGGGACACGAACATTCTGACTGACCCCGTAGTCAGAGATAATCGTCCAGATATCCTCGGCTTAGATAAGTGGCGTTAACATGTAAAAATAATAGACAAAGTTTTCCCTTGAAGAATAATATTAGGCTCTGATATACTAAGAAGATCCAGAAATATTCGGAGCTGAAACCGAGATCCTGACCGTGTGGAGGGTAAGGAAGGACACCAGCCACCTGTTCGTGATATCCTCCAATGGGAATTTTCCTGCGAGGTGCGTACAAATCATGGAAGAGCTGGGAGCTCAAAATTTGTTACATCTAATTCACAAGGCAGTATTGTTTAACACATGTTGCATCGTCCGGAGTTTTCTGGACCTGAACAATGATAGTAGATGAAAACGCCTTCTGTGGCTATCGCGCGTACACAGCAGATGACTGTGTTTCACGTGGACTAGATTTGAATTTTACTATTTCTGGAAGCGAGGCAGTTTCAAGTGACGGATAAAGAAAATATATATCCTGTCACAACTCCCCCGATCTTTAACGAAAATTACAGTTCGTTTCAGTTTCGGCGAACTATATAGGTTAGGCGTGTAATTACCGATGTTAATAGGCCAGTTCCGACAACGAGCAGTTCAGTACAACCAACTTATAGTGGTAAGCAAACAACAAAAAATTTGCATAGCGATAAAATAAAATAAAGGATAGGGATTCAACTGGGCGATCCCGGGCTCGGCGTCTCGGGGTTCCATTAGATTTTTGTTGAACGGCGGTTCTTTAGCTTCCACTATGAACCATTTTCGGAATGTCTACGATTCTACAACTAAATTGGTCGGAACCTTAGAATTAATAGTATCCTCTGAAGCCCCTTCCTCTGTTCTGGGCCTTAGTGCTGGATGTCGACCCTGTAGCTGCTGACGTTCCAGCTACCACAGCTGCTCTACTAGCCTGCTGCGCTTGCTTCTTCAGTCTCCTTTTCAGGGAACCGTTGATGTGTTTCTTCTTTTTGGGGGACTGATTGGCCTCTTCCGTTACAATAACCTCGTTCAGAGGGACAGTCGATCCTTCAGCTCCAGAAGGAGCTGGGGAGCACAGCCGTCACCTGAATTTGGCTTTCCGGAGAGACAGATGGGGAGAAAAGGGTTATGTTAGACCCGTTTAAACCCAATTCCTCTCCCCATCCGCCACCTCCCTTACTCCTCCTTTTCCATTTTTGATGTTGAGGGTATTCATTTTGATCCCACGAGAAGCTAGGGGAATGACAGGTCCGCCCCTGCAGAGCGCTGCATGCAGGGGTAAGACTAATTACTCGGGGAGGTCGTCCGATTTCCCCGAAAGGCCGTTAGGACACCTTCGTACACCTTCATTCATATCCTTACGCATGCAGACCGAGGTCCTTTTGGCCTCCATGTCCCACACACTTGAGCCTCCCCACCAACTACAAGAATGGTAATTGTATAAAACTTTAACCACATATGGTTGAAAATTCAACCAGATATTTCTAACAGCGTAGAGATGAGATGCTTTCAGCCTCCCAGCTGCATAGAGTGCAGCTGTCGTAGCAAAATTGAAATACCAGCAGGAACAGGAAAAGTATGCTGTGGGCATCTTCTTGAACACAGAGGGTGCCTTCAGCAATAGCCCTCCTGAATTCATCTGTCGAGAGGCTTCGAGGTGTGGCATTCCAGACTAGCTAGTAAGCTGGATAGGAAGCATGCTACACTGAAGGCGACTTGAAGCCAGATGGGGCAAAGGCCTTGTCAGGGGAATAGCGCTGCAGGCATGCCCACAGTGGAGTGTTCTGTCACCCCTCCTGTGGAGCATTGTATTGAACGGATCCAGGGATACGTGGATGACTATGTAATTCTAATCAGGGGGCTCATCTGGAAACGTTGATGTGTCTTACAAGGTCGGCGCTGCGCGTCGTAGAGCCCTCGTCCGACAGCTCAGGGCTCACGGTAAATCTCGCCCCTGCATTTTGTGGTGGGAGGCAGACGATCTTAGTATCAGTTAAGTACCTGGGGGTTATCCTAAAGAGCAAACTAAACTGGGCAAAACATCTTGAAATCCAATTCAGACACGGGGGAAACTTAAAACGATGCAGGGCGAGATGCAGCACAGGCTGCGACGATTAAAAACGCTAGCATTTACAAGTGTTACGGGAGTAATAAGAACTACGCCCACAGTAGCAATGGGATTCATTCTCTGTGAAGAACCCCTACATGTTGCGATAAATGCCAGGGCGGCTCACGCGGTTGGCCGCCAGGCAAGAGCAAATAGATGGACTAGGGGACTAGACACAATAGGCTTCCAAGTGGCATCAGCACACTGCTCATTCTAGAGATAAGACAAGATAAAATAATAAAACGCTTTAACTCCGCTAGGACTTTCCGCGTCTGCATCTCAAGCAGCGATATGTAGAAAGCAAATGGTAATACGCAGTGGGAGGGTCAGAAGCAGGAATCTATAACAGCGCGGAAAGGAGGGCGATGGAGATCTCGCTTCGGCGGCATACTACTGTTTTTCAGGCGGAGATTCTAGCCGTCCTTCGATTTGCTCAGACATTATTAGAAGAAAACGCTGCTGATCGGCAGATTACAATCTGCTCGGACAGCCAAGCGACATTAACTGCAGTTGGAAACCAGACATCACATGAGAGCTGGTTTGGGAATGCAGAAGGGAATTAAACTACATAGCAGAAAAGAACAACGTGGCTCTCATATGGGTTCCCAGTCACATAGGGATCAAGGGCTAAAAAAAGACCGGTTGGCAAAGGGCGGCGTAGCAAGTGAATACATAGGACCGAAACCGGTTCTGAAACAAGCGTCTTGCTGCGTCAGGATGGCCATCAAAAACTGGTTCCAGGGAAGTTCCAGGATGGATAGAGCCAGGGAAATCCTAGGTTTATCCAAGAAAGACATAAGGATAGTGACTTAGATGCTTACAGGGCACAAGCACTTGAACTATCACATTCATAAGATGGGGCACCCACGATGGTAACCCCACGACAGATTGCAGGAAATGTGGCAGGGATGAGGAATCATCCCTACATGTCTCATGCCAGTGCCCGGCATTAGCTAGGCTCAGCCAGAAATCCTTTGGTGTCTATTTCATGGAGCCTGAGGAAATTTCAACGCGATCAGTGGTTGACATACTAGGCTTCACAAAGAGATCTGGGGTCAACTACTGAGAGCGAATGGTTAAAGGTATCGCACAATAGAGACTTTATAGCTTGAGCGCCAGTGGGGCTCCATCGCGGCTCCCCGCCCGCATATAAATTAAACTAAACTCAACTACCTAGAATTCTTGCAATCTCGGCTCAAAAGTATTGCTGGATTTCGTCTTCGCCTATAGTTAGCTGTGTTAAATACCATTTCTCGTAGGAAAATTATAGGTACAGCACCTTAAAAATTTAACTCTAATGCCTATATTTCAATTGCTAAACAAGTATAGAAATCAAATCTAACCAGGCTTGGATTTTCCAGAACTTTTGTCGCACAATATATATCCTTCAAATATATTCTTTGAAAGGGAAACATAAGTAGTGATTTGTAATAGTTCGCTAGAGCTCAAGTAAATAGAAAACATGGTAATTGCAGAAACTGATACTGAAAAAACATTACTGACCATAATAATTTAGATTATAAGGCATGATGCAAGGTTATATAATAATAACTATCAAATTCTTTACAATATAGAACAGGAAGATATTACATCAAATAAGAGACAAGGATAGCTTGGGCTTGCAGAATAATTAGATGAATTAGCAAGGACTTGGCTAAACCGATTTTAAGTCCGCCATCTGTAAATAGGTTAAATAGCTACCGCAGAGTCTACTCGAAGCAAATGTTATATGTTAAAATGACACTGGCTCCCAATAGAACCGCGGCAAATCACACCCCACAATGATAGCCCTCTGCATCCGTCTTTCGAAAGCCTCGGCATATTCTTGGCGCGAGGATACGTCTTTGAAGTTGCAAACCAATGGTAGGTACAATGAGGTTCGCGATGCAAAACTAATAATAGGTGGCAGCACCGAGCCGAGTAGTAGATCCTCTGTCGAAGAGAGACGAAATGCAATATGGCGCTTAATATGCGGTTGATTATAATTAAATATATGAGGGTAAATACACTTTAAATATATGTTCAGTGCTTATAGACGAAGATAAATTATACTTTAAGGCCATGTAACGAGTATACCAGCTGATCAACTCAGTCCTGAGATCAATATTTTTTCATCCATATTTAAAAATAGAGACATCGGATCCGGTTAAGAATTCTCATTTTCTGCAAAACAGTTGAATTTTCAAATCGACAATATGAAATTTCTAAAAAAACTTCATTTTCAACCAATCAGATGAATGTTCAACAATATAGTTAAATTTTTCAGTAAAAAAATTGATTTTTAGCAACAACAAAAAAAAATAATTTTCATCACTGAAGATTAATTTTCCACTAAAAAAGACGAAATTTCAACAAAATGCATAAATGTTTAACCAAATCGTTCAATTTTAAACCAAGAATAGTTTATACAAAAAAGACGAGTTTAGAACAAAATACATGAATTTTAAACCAAGTAGTTAAATTTTCTGCAAAAAAAGTTGAAATTTCTAAAGAAAGAGATGAATTTTCTACAAAAAAATTTCATTAGTCAAGTAAGAAAAAGAAGAATAAATCAAACTTGAATTTTCAAGTGAAAAAAACAACCAAAAAAGATGAATTCTTAACCGAGTCCGAGGTCTGTAATCATTAAATACAAAAATAATAAAAAAATATTAATAGTAATTAAATAGTCAAATAAAATAATAATTAGTGATACAAATTACAGGAAATTATCTACTTAATTAAAGGACTGATTTTTTTTATTTCAATATTAAAAATAAATTTCCATAATGAAAAAAAACTGTTTATTTTTTAGTAAATGGCTAAATTTATCATTTAAAATGATTCTTTTGTGGTCGGAACACCTTTTTCCTGGAATTTGATAAATTTTACTATTTCAAATTGCACCTGATGAAGGCGATGTCGATATTGTTAAGATTTAAATTAAACAAAATTTTTCTTGATTGATGTTATCACGAATGATTGAAAACCTGTATTTCAGAATTATGCCAAATAAAGTATCTATTTAAAAATAATATTTATGGATAATTTAAATAATTGTATTTAAATTTGACGAAATTATAAATATTCTTTTAACATACCCTTTTTACGACATATTGCCCACAATTTCAAAATCTCAGTCCTTTTAGTCGTCTATTAGCCAAATATAATTAATTTTTTTTCTAATTTTATTTTTTCTCTATAACGCCTCTTCTTCTCAGCATTGCTTTTAATTTTTTCAGCTGCAGTTCTAGTATCCAGTTCATTTTTTACAGGTGTTAGATCATTTTTACGTTTATTAATTGCAATTTCAAAATCCACTTCTTTCTTCCCATCCTGAAATTCATATTTTTTCATTCTTTTTCTTTCTCTATAACGCCTCTGCGCCTCACTGTGTCTTTTACGGTCATCCACTTTATTTTCGTCAGATATTAAATCATTTTCAGGAGTAAGATCGAGAAATTTACTTAGTAAAATATTACAAAATGGAATTGAATTGTCATTGTCGTATGAGCATAAGCTTTCATTTGATTTCTCATTTATTTCAGTATGGATGTCTATCTCTTCTTTAATAATTGCTGGTATATGAAATATTTCCTTTCTTTCAGTTGTTTCATTTCCTTCAATATTATGCAATAAATGACGCTCCATTATAAATAAAATTTAACGACAAATCTTATCTTGTTCACTTTTCTTCTTTTTCCTAGAAAAAAATCATCGGAAAGATATTCTTAGTTCATTCTGTAATAAAATTAAGCCTATTCGTAGAAAAATATCCAAACTTTAAATTAAATTTTAAAAGGTTTAGAATTGAAAATTTTTCCATTTTTAACGGTGAAATTATTTTTTGATTTTAGAAATTTTTTTGATGTAATAAAAACTTAGATTTCTAGAATTTCAGAAGCTTTTAATTTGAAATATTCAAACTAGTTTTCAATTTCAAATTGTCTAATTTTAAATGATTGGAATTTAAATTTATTATAATACAAGTTTTCACTTTTGAATTATTCAATCTTGAGTGCTTTTAAATAGAAATAATACAATGTTTATTTCATTATTTAAAATATTTTGAATTGGAACGTTTAAAATTCAGAATAATTTCATACATTTTTCTTCAATTTCAAACGCTTTCAATTAGAAATTATCAAGAACAAATTATGGTCTAGCCGGGGTAAAATTATTTAAATAATTAATCATTCTTTGGAATTTGCAAAGCATAATAGAAAAGTCATCGGAAAGATATTCTTAGTTAATTCTTTAAAAAAAATTGAGTCTATTCGTGGAAAAATATCCAAACTTTAAATTTGTTTATAAATATTGTTCAAATGATTATTAATAATTCCTAACAATTTTCAAAGCATCATAGAATTGAACATTTTTCCAATTTGAACGGTAAAAATAAATGTGAAATTATTTTTTGATTTTAGAAACATTTAGATTTCTAGAACTTTAGAAGCTTTTAATTGGAAATATTCAATTTAGTTTTCAATTTCAAATGGTGAAATTTTAACTGATTCGAATTTGAATTTATTATAATTCAAGTTTTGACTTTTTAATTATTAAATCTTGATTGATTTTAAATAGAAATAATACAATTTCCATTCCTCTGAATTTTAAATGATCTTTTTCTGAAAATTTCGATCTAGAAATATTCCATTTTTAACGTTTTGAAATTGTCCTCTTTGGAAATTTTAATCTGAAACCATTCAATGTCGAGATTCTCGAATTTAAAATAAGATTTTTCAACTCTGAACACTTTGAATTAGAAATGAGACAATTTCTACTCCTTCCTAATGAAATTGTCTAATTTGAAAAATGTTAGTTTGAAAATTTGGAATTTTGAAAGCTTCTGTTTGAAATGTTTTTCAATTAAAAAGTATTCAAATTTAAACACTTTTATTTAGGAATAATACAAGATCTATTTTTATTCATTCGATTCGAAATATTTTCATTTTTTAACATTTTACCTGTCTAAAATATTTTGAATTAGAACGTTTAAATTTCAAAATAATTTCATCAATTTTTCTTTAATTTCAAACGCTTTTAATTCGAAATTATAAAGAACAAATAATAATCTAGCCGGGGAAAATTGTTTAACTAATTAATCATTCTTTGGAATTTGCAAAGCATCATAGAAAAAAGTCATCGAAAAGATATTCTTAGTTAATTCTGTAAAAAAAATTAAGCCTATTCGTAGAAAAATAGTTAAATAATGAATAATTCTTGTAAATTTACAAAGTATCATATCAAAGAGTCACCGGAAAAACATTCTTAGTTGATTCAGTGAAAAAATTGAGCGTGTTGATTGAAAAATAGCCAAAATCTTTATTTGATTATGAATATTGTTCAAATGATTAGTAATTCTTAAGAATTTTTATAGAAACATAGAAAAAATTCGTCGAAAAGATAATCTTGGTTAATTTTTTGAAAAAATTGAGCCTATTCGTAGAAAAATATCCAAACTTTAAATTTGTTTACGAATATTGTTCAAATGATTAATAATTCCTAAGAATTTTGAAAGCATCATAGAAAAAAGTCGTCGGAAAGATATTCTTGGTTAACTCTTTTAAAAAATTGAGCCTATTCGTTAAAAAATAGCCAAAATCTGAACTTATTTATGAAAATTGTTTAAGTAATTAATAATTGTTGGGAAGTTACCGAGCATCATAGAAAAAATTCATCGAAAAGATATTCTTCATAGTTAATTCTGTAAAAAAATTGAGCCTATTCTTTAAAAAATAGCCAAAATCTGAACTTATTTATGAAAATTGTTTAAGTATATAATAATAATTAAAAATAATTGATCAAAGCAACAACTAATGACAGCAACCTTTTTCCTGCAAATAATAAGAGATAAAATCATTATATTGTCATAAAATCACACCGCTATCGATTCTATACAAAAACATTTTGTAAAAATAAAGATGTAAAGGGCATATAAAAGGTACACAAAAAAGCTCCAAAAATTACTTACAAGCTACACAAAGAGATAAACTATCAGTTGTTAATTTTTATTCCATATTAAAATTTTCCTATCTTAAAATATTTACTCTTCATTACACTGTCAGCTGTAAAATCTTTTATGCATAAAAATAACACAATACACAATAATATGAATTTGTTATCTTGAAATCATGAACTAATCAATAAAGTAAGAGAAGAGAAAACTCGTTTCTCAAATAACCTCACTTCTTCAAATCAAGTCCATACCGGTAATCTAGAATTCTACTTTATCGGTAGTCACTTCCCAAGTTCAAATAATCGCGCCAAATAGTTAGATTTTCAAATGAAGAAGATATTATATTTTCAATCAAACATATGATAGTTAAGTTTTCAGCGGAAAAAAAAAATAAATTTTAAACCAAAAAAGTAATTATCAAGAATATAGTTCAATTTTGAAGAAAATAAAAAAGGGTTTTCAACTAAAATGACGAATAATCAAATAAGAAAATTAATTTTTAAGGAATAGTTGAATTTACATTTAAAAAAATGAATTTTCAACCAAATTTCTTTAACCGAATAGTTGATTTTTCAACTAAAAAATATAAATTTTCAACTTTAAATATAATAAATAAATTTTAAGTTAACAAAATTAATTTTAAAGCCGAAAAATAGAGAATTTTCTACAAAATAGTTAAATTTATAAAAAAAGGATTTTAAAATAAAATGATGAATCATTAATGCAAAAAAATAAATTTTTTACAAAGTAGTTCCAGTTTTAGCTAAGTATTGACATTTCTACCGAAAAATATGAATTCTCAAAGAAAAATGTAATAGATCATATATCAACAAAAAAGGATTTTAATTTTATACCAAAAGCAGTTAAATTCAACCAAAAAAGACACATTTTAAACAAAATAGTTGAACTTTCAACCGAGAACGATTTTTTAGTCTATAAAGAAAAAAATTTGCATCAAAAATGTTGAATTTACATCTCAAAAAGACGAATTTTCTACAAAAAAGTTGAATTTTCAACGAAAAACTTAATTTTCAACATTAAAAAACGATTTTTCAAAAAAATAGTTATATTTTTAACCAAACAAATTAATTTTGACTAAAATTACGAATTTTCAACAAAAAATGAATTTACAACCAAATCGGTAAAATTTTAACAAAAAAGATTGATTAAATTTTATTCAGAAAAAAGATCTTCTCCTTTCACTCCGCTGGGATTTGAACACCAGGTCAACTGATTTCCGGTCAGGTGCTCTAACCACTAAGTTACTTTTTTTTAAATTTTATTCAGCAAAAAGATCTCCTTTCACTGCGCTGGGATTCGAACACAAGGTCAACTGATTTCCGGTCAGGTGCTCTAACCACTAAGCTACTTTTTTAAAAAATTTTATTCAGAAAAAAGATCTTCTTTCACTCCCCTGGGATTCGAACACCAGGTCAACTGATGCCAAAAGAGATGAATTCGTGACCAAAAATATAATAGCACATTTTCCAATTAAAAAGAATTAACTTTCAACAATACAAGATGAACTTTCATGCAAAAGAGAAGAATTTTTATCCAAACAGCTGAATTTTCAACCTACGAAGATGAATCTTTCAACCAAATGTTCGAATTTTCAAACATAACAGAATACACTTTATTATTAATGATAATACAGATTTGTAATAATAATACGTTTAAAGATTTCAAAGGATATTTAAGGGAATTTACGGCTTTTAAAGATTCCCGAGGATATCAATAATTTTAGCGTTTTCTAAAAGCTCTGAAAGTATTTTAATTAATTTTCCAGGATTTCAAGAAATATCATCAGGTTTCATGGAATTTCACGGGGTTATCAAGGGATTTTATTGAATTAAATTAAAGATTTAAACTGATTTTATAATATTGCAAGGTTATCAACGAATTTCATAAGATTTAAGGAACTGTAATAAGATTTACAAGATTTAAAGGGTTCCTATTTTTTTTTTTTTAATTGTAAGGACCGCTGCAAGCGAACCTGGATGTCTTCCGGTCCATCTGAGATTGCACCCGTCCGCTCCTGTTTGTGAAGCAAATAAATCTAACCTATCTAAAAGTACACTAATCGAATCATCTTTCATATCAGCGACGTATCCAGCGGAAATATTGATTCTTTCATTGGTATTTATAACAATGTAGTCGCCCACATTAATTTCCGAAATAGAAAAACCGTTGAGTCCATCGTCTTCATTTTTCTTGAACGTATGAGAATACTCCCCTTCCTTTTCCTCGAAGCTGACGAGCTTCAAATTACAAATGCAAGAGCCTTTCTTTTCCCTTAAAAAAAATCGGTTAGAAAAAGGAATTCTACATTTAAACAATGCAGAAATTATTCTAAAAAAATACCTTTTTCGAGGCTCGAGTGTCCACATGTCTTTCACGGAATTTGCACTGTTAGAATCTTCCTCGATCTGCAGTAATTTCACCCACCTCATCACGTAATTAATATGCTGTGGTTTTAAGCGACTCAGGATTTTTTCACTCAGAACTTTCAAAGGATGTGACGAGTCTTTTTGACGAAAATTCTCGTCATGGGAAAGATACATGCAACATAAATTATTAACGGGACATGACGAGCAAGCATTCCGATGATTAATAGGCTCAGGCAAATCCAACATTAATTCCTTAACATCCTCGAAATTATCCACGTTTACGTTAGATTTTTTTGCGAGATAATGAGAGAGAGTATTTCTCAGCATCAGCAAATCTCTTTGCTCGTGGTGACTGTTTTTTATTTCCTTCATCTCATTCTCCCTAGAAAAGAGAGATAGATTTAGGAATTATTACTTGAAATGAAGTTCTATTAGAGAACGAGAATATTCAATCCTTTGGACCATCACTTACTTAAGGTAAAGCAAAAGTCCACTATCGACTTGTTGACCTATCGAAGACATCATCATTGTGTACAGAATCACTTGACCCTTATGCTCAGGAGAAAAGGAACTCTTTCCTGTTTTCAACTCTAAGGGCATAATTTTCCGTCTCGAATGTATTTTCACTTCGACAGAAACGTCGATTTTTCCTTTCAGCCCCAATTTCGGGAGCCAGATATTTTCTTCTATGTCTCGAATTGTATCAATCTGACCCTCAAAGTTCTTATTTGTCGATTGCTTCTTTCCTAAAATTTGTAAAATTACCCTATTTTCTCTTTTCTTAAAAAAAAAAAATACAGACTTCACAGCCCAAAATGCTCTCAAAGTAGGAAAAATGGGGCGATGTTTCAAGACAATAAGGGAATAATAGGAGAATGAATACTTTTAAATGCCTTTAATGTAGGTTCAATACTCCTTAGATTTCAAGTAGAAATATATTACGTTTCTAACAAAATAGTGGAATTTTCATCCAAAAACGATGACTTTTTAAAAATATAGTTGAACTTTCAACAAAATAATGCAATTTTCAACCAAATAGTAGAACTTTTACCAAAATAGATGAATTCTAGATCAAAATATATGATAGTAGATTTTTCAATTAAAAAAAAATTGACTATCAACCATACAAGATGAATCTTCAATCAAAAAAAGATGAAAACATGAATTTTCAATCCAAATCGACGGATTCTTTGTCCAAAAAGGTTAACGTTCAGCAAAACAGTTGAAATTTCGACCAAATACATGACCTTTTAGGAAAATAGGTGAATTTTCAAAATAATAATTAAATTTTCTACCAAATAGTACAATTCTTGGCCAAAAGAGATGAATTCTTGACTAAAAATATAATAGCAGACTTTTCAAACAAAATGAATTAACTTTTAACAGTACAAGATGAACTTTCAATAAAAAAGTTAATTTTTAACAAAGAAAGATGAATTTTCAATCATACAGTTGAATTTTCAAAGAAAAAATTAATTATCAACCAAACAGTTGAATTGAAAATTAAATACTTGAACTTTCGTGCAAAAGAGACGAATTTTTATGCAAACAGCTGAATCTTCAACCTAAGAAGATAAATCTTTCAACCAAATGTTCGAATTTTCAAACATAAAAGAATAAACTTCAACCAAGAACGATTGCATTTTCAACCAAAAAAGATGAATTTTTATCCAAGTAGTTTAATTTACAACTAAAAAGTTGAACTTTCAAGCAAAAGAAATGAATTTTCAACAAAAAAAGATGCATTTTCTATCAAAACATGAGTTTTCAATTCAAAAGTCGTATTTTCTACTCAAAAAGACGAATTTTCAACCGAATAGTTGCACTTTCGACTAACAAAGATAACTTTTTACCAAAATAGTAGTTGAATTTTCAATAAAATAATAAAATTTTCCACCAAATAGTAAAATTTTTAACCAAAAGAGATGAATTCTGAATCCAAATACAATAGTATACTTTTCAAATAAAAAAATTATCTTTTAACCCTACAGGATAATTTACAACAAAATAATGCAATTTTTCACTAAATAGTGGAATTTTAAAACAAAAAAATTGACGCTCAATAAAACAGTTGAATTTATAACTAAACTGTTGAACTTTCAAGCAAAAGAGACGAATTTTCAACCCAAAAGTCGAATTTTCAACGACATAGTTGAATTTTCAACCTACAAAGAAGAATCTTTTAACCAACGGTTCGGATTTTCAAGCATAAAAGATTAAACTTCAACCAAAAAATTTTCCATTTTCCACCAAATAGTTGAATTTCAAAGCCAAAAAGATGAACCTGTCAGAAGATTGTTGAATTTACAAATCAAGAAAGACTATTTTTCACCCAAACAATATGACTTTTCTACTAAAAAATGAATTTCCAATCCAAAAGGAGGAATTTTCTGTCGAAAAACATATGCGTTTAACAAAATTGTTCAATTTTCGACCAAATAAATAACCCTTTAAGAAAACAGTTGAAATTTCAACAAAATAATGAAATTTTACACCAAATAGTAGATTTTTTGTACTGAAAGAGATGAGTTCTGGACTAAAAATATAATAGTAGACTTTTCAATTAAAAAGAATGAACTTGCAACAATACAAGATGAATTTTCAATAAAAAAAGATCAATTTTTTACCAAAACATGAATTTTCGACCAAGAAAGATGAAGTTTTAACTAAATAGTTGAATTGAAAAAAAAAAAAAAATTAACGCTCTACCAAACATGTGAATTTTCAAGCAAAAGAAACAAATTTTCAACTAAAAAGCTGAATTTGTAACCAAAGACTTCAATTTTCAACCTACGAAGATGAATTTTTCAAGCAATTGATAGAATTTCCAAACATAAAAAAAAATAAACTACAACCAAAAACAGCAGTATTTTCCACCAAATAGTTGAATTCTAAAGCTAAAAAACGAATCTTTTAGACAAGAGTTGAGTGTACAAACCAAGAAAGATGAATTTTCAACCAAAAAGATTACTTTTATACCAAAAGATGAATTTTCAATCCAAAACGATGGATTTTCCACCCAAAAAGACGAATTTTCATCAAAACTGTTGAATTTTCGACCAATAAGGATAAATTTTGAACAAAATAGTTGAATTCTCAACAAAATAATGAAATTTTACGCCATACAGTAAAAAATGTTACCAAAAGAGATTAATTCTGAACCCAAAACACAATATTGAACTTCTCAAATAAATAGAATTAACTTTCAACCAAAAAATATGAATTTTTAAGAAAATAGTTAAATTTTCAAAAAAATAATTATATTTTCAACCAAAAAGTAAAGTTTTTAATCAGAAATATGAATTCTTATCCGAAAAAGACAACGTTCCTAGCAAAAGATGAATTTTCGATCCAAAAAGGCTAGATTTCTATCCAAAAAGTCGAATGTTCAACAAAATGGTCGAATTTTCTAATAAAAGAGATTAAACCTCAACTAAAAACTGTTGCATTTTTGATCAAACAGTTGAATTTTCAAGCGAAAAAGACGAATTTTTTAGAAAACAGTTGAATTATCAGCCGCAAAAGATGAATTTTCAAGAAATAGAACGTTTTCAACCAAGAAAGATGAATTTTTAACCAAATAAAGATGAGTTCTGAACCAAAAATATAATTTTAAACTTCAATTAAAATGTATAAACTTTCAACCAAAAATAGTTGGATTTTCTTATTGAGTTCCGTTAAGGCAGTTCTCATTTAAGCTAAAAATCGAAAAAAAGGGGAATTTTCTTGAAAACCGGAGGAAAAAAGAGGAATTCTTTAAAAAATGGGAAAACAAAGGGAATAGGAGAAAGAGTGTGAAGCCTGAAATTAGAATGACCTATTTTTACAAACAAGTACCTTTCATGTAAGTTTGAATGAAATTGTAGATCTGAGGTATATAAGGTTCTACATGAGTACGGCAATCCTGAATAGACATTCCACATTGATGCATTAAACTTATAGCCTCAAAACTTTCAATAATTTCTTCGTAGATTTTCTGAATTTCAGGGAGCGTCTCAATTTTCAACTCTAGGGTCTGAAAATGGATTGAATTTAAACTCAATGTGAGTGCCGTTTCGTATTCTGAGGAAAAGAGAAACTAGTTTTCTACACACGATTCAGTTAAAGCAATAAAATTGTAGTTGGTTCAACCATAGAATATGGTTACTATATGGACAAACAAATATTTGGTTGACCCAACTAAAATTTGGTTGTTTTAAACAAAACTTTTGTTAGATGGAGTATTTGGTTGATTCAACTAAAAAATTGTTATTGGGTCAATCAAATATTTTGTTGAATGAACCAAAATTTGTTTAGTTCAATCAAATTTGCATGTATATACAAGAATATAGTTCTTTTGGTTCAATAATTTTTGTTCTGAGTGTAACATTACCTTCTGCAAAATATTATGAACTAAAAGTCCCGTGGTCAGATATGGACGATCGGATTGAACCTGAGGTAGAGCTTCGATACCACGAAACTTTTCTTGTATTATGCTGCGTCTATTGCAAAATAATGCACCAACTACTGTAGTTCCAGAAATTAGCAAATCAGGCTGGGTGATTAAAAATCCGCTATTGTTATTGACTATCCATTCGCCATTGATTTTTGTTGCTTGAACCGTAACAACTTGCCCCTTTTCAACTATAGCATCGCACCTTTGAATTGCAAAAATTATTTGGTTTTTATTTAACTTAAATCTTTGAACAAAAGATATGTTTATATAATTTCAAGATTTTCTCGAGATAAATTAATTTATATACTTCTTGGCTTTCACGTTTTTATTTTAAGTTAATTTTACTTAGTGGATAAATAGAAGAGTAATTTTTTCACGCAAAGTGGAAAACTAGGGTATATATTAAACATTTATTTTACATGTAAAAAGAAGAAATAATCTTCTATAAGAAATATTATATTTTTATATAATTTTAAATGATTTCTGCCACTAAAGAATTTATTTGAAGTGTCCGCGGTCTAAACCTGTTAACTGATATTTCAGAAATTTTACACGGCGAAGGAAAATCGTTACCGCGGACCTATGCTGTACATACCCAATCGCCATTTCCGAAAATCCATAAAAAAAACTAAAAGGAATTTTGCCGTTTCGTTTGCGGGATATTAACTGCATATAAAACATGTTCCAGAAAATACAAAAAAATAAATTTCGAAAAAAATGTCGGTTGACAGTTTAGACCGCGGACCGTTCACTTGAAAAAATTGTATAGACTATGTCGTTGAAAATCCACTCACGCGGATATAAAAAGGCCCGAAAAAAAACTAATTTTGTCAAATAAAAGACTTACGGTGATTGCCAAAAATGTAACCACTTCAATTCCCAGTCATTTTCTACTTTTCCTTTGAATAATAAATTTTGTATAAAATTATCTCAGTAATGTACTTATATCAAAGAAACATTCAATAAAGGTTTTAAATTGTAGACGAAATTGTTTAGAAATTAGAAATAAAAAAGCACTATTTTAGGACATTATGAAAAATAATTATTCAAACTATTCTTAATGCAGGCTAAAATTGTTAATTTTATACTTACGAAGATTTTAAGTATAGTCAAAAATCAATTTATAAACGTTGATTTTAAATCAAAGTTAATCTTAATCACTATTATTGCGCAATATATTTTACAAAATGTCCGCTAACACTCAATATTAATTTATCAATTTTAATCTTAATTTTTCAATTACAAAATATAATTCAATTTTTTTGTGTTACATAGTATCTATTATCTAAAATAATAGAAAAGAATAGCAAGGACAATATTTGTGATAATTGATGAAAATTGATATCTTAACTTTAGAATTAATATATAATATTTTTGCATAAACAATCAAACTGTTGCACTTGTGTTAAAAAATACCAATTTTCTACAAAAAACAATAACATTACATAACATTGTTCAAATATTGTAAATCCTCTTTTAAAAGCTCGAGCATAACCTGAAATTTCTCAATTGTTTTTTAAATTTTTTGAAATCCAATGATTGTTTACTAAAACTACCGATTTTCAGCATAAAACACAACAAAAAAAACGAAAAATACGCAAATTCCGAATTGAATAAATCTGAATGATAATCCAGATGATCTGAATAATAATAATAATCTAAATATTTTTATGATTTTTCAAATTAGAAATACTAATTAAAAAAAAAAAAACTGAAATAACGAAAAATTGTTCCAAATTGTAAATCTTTTTTGAAATCGAATGACTCTCTAAAATAACCATTTTATATATTGAAAAACGTTAACATAACTTTAACCTTAACACTAACTTAACGTATAGTTGTAGGAAAGAAATTATCTTCTTTGAAATATAATAATTTTTTACTAAAAAATACCGATTTCCGATTTAAAATGGAATCATAACCTAAAATTGTGAGCAAGTCGTGAATCTTCTTTGAAATATAATTTTTTTAAGTAATGAAAATACCAATTTCCAACGAAAAACACTAACATAATCCAAAATTGTTAAACAAATTTTAATCTTATTCAAATTATAATGATTTTTGTTTGCGAATACCAATTTGCGATGTTTAACAACAACATAACCTAAAAGTGTTAAAAAGTTATGAATCTTCTTTAAAATTTAATGATTTTTCAATAAAAATTTCAATTTCTGACAAAAAACACTAAGACAATCCGAAATTGTTCAAGTTGTGAAATTATAAAAATTATTTAATGTAAAATTGTAATTTAATTTTAAAAATAAAAATCATTGGAATTAAATTGAATGATTTTTGTTGAAAAATATCAAAATCAGGCGAAACACACCAACATAACCTAAACTTGTTGTGAAAAAAATAACACAACCAACATTTTTTTTAGAAATTTCAAGTCTTCTCCGAAACTTTCTGATTCTATATTGAAATTCTTCTCTCAACGTCCTAATTTCCAGGGGGAAAAACACTAATATAAAACTTTTATGATATTTTTGATAATTTATTAGATAATTTTACAATTTTAATTTGATCGCGCAAGAGTATTTAAAAGGCATAAATGTTTGTCAATTTGCATAAGGTTTTCTATGCTTTTTATCATTAAAAAGGATTAATTGTAGATTTATTTTAAAAACTTCGAATTTAATATATAAAACAACTTCAAGTAATGAAAAGCCAATTCGGTTTTCAACAACAATGATTGCGATATTTTCCAAACATACCGTTACACCACTTTTTTAGATACACTTTTATATTTTTATACTCTCTTGGATTATCCTTAATTAAAAAAATATTTTAAGCGGCTCAGAAATTATTTTTTTCTCTCTCGAAAATCTCATTGTCTAAAATGGTCAACAAGGCCATCACAATCATGCATGTTTAAAATAGTTTTCTCTTTTAAAAAATTCACAATTATTAATCAAATCGTGATACTTCTAAGTATAATTAAATATTTCTTCCCGAGATTTGTCATTTCGCAGTTATTATATTTATTAGTTTGAATTTAAATTTAAAACTATACTCGACTCGGAATATGCGTAAAACTTCGCGAGTTCATTATAAATGTTCTTTTTTCAGTTTCTAAGAATTCAATAAATATGATTAATTTAGAAATCTTTTACAAATTATATTACAAGATATTCTTTAATATATTAGCACCATCGATTAATTAAATAATGCTAAAAACATAATTACGTAATCAATTCTTAAATTTCTCTCTAAATTTATTTTGTAGCAAAATACATGATTTTTCAAAAAAATTATTGAATTTTCAATCAATTAGTTGAATTTTAAATAAAAAAGATCAGTTTTCAACCAAATATGGAATAATTAAATTTTCAGATGAAAACATTTATTTTCCATACAAAAAAAAAAGTTCAGCTAAAGTGATGAATTTTCAATTAAAATGATGAACCTTTAACTTGAGTAGATGAACTTTTAACCAAAAAGATACATGTTTAGCAAAAGAGTTTAACTTTACGCCAAGTAGTTTTATTT
Organism: Andricus grossulariae; assembly: GCA_011634705.1. NCBI lineage: Eukaryota > Metazoa > Arthropoda > Insecta > Hymenoptera > Cynipidae > Andricus > Andricus grossulariae. The sequence continues at coordinate 124,960,906 of JAABKJ010007545.1, read as the reverse complement.
GCAACCCAAAATATCAATTTTCAACTAAGATGAATTTTTAATTAAAAAAATGAATTTTCTAACAAGAACATTAATTCTCTACCCAAAAATATTATTTTTCAACAAAATACATGAACTTTTATGTAAAAAAGACAAACTTGAAACCAAATAGTTAAATTTTAAACTAAAAAATATTAATTTTCAACCCAAAATGGAAAAGTTAAATTTTCAGTAAAAAAAAAATAATAATAATAATTTTGAACAAAACTAATGTATTTTCAACTGAAATGATGAATCTTCAACACGAATAGATGAATTAAAAAAAATCAACTAAAATAATGAATCTTTAACTAGAATAATTGAATTTTCAACCAAAAAGGTGAATGTTCAACCAAGAAGATTAATTTCAACGAAAAACAGAGGAAAAAAATTTCAACCAAACTGTTGAATTTTCGAGCAAAAGGATGAATTTTTAACCAAGAAGATTAATTATCAACAAAATAAATGAATATTCAACCAAATAGTTTAATATTTATATTTGCACTTGAAAACATTAATTTCCAACAAGAAAAAAACAAAATTTCAACTAAATATTTGAATTCAGTAATATAAATCTACTTTTATAAATGCAAAAAAAATTGCTATTTACTTTTATATTACAATTTAAAGAAAATTGAGGCATTCTGAATTTTCATGATAAAACTTAACAGAATTAGTTTAATTTCCAACCAAAGAGATCAATTTTCAACAAAAGAGAAAATCTTTAAATGGAATAGATCAATTAAATAGTTAAATTATCAACCAAAGAGTTAATATTTCAGTTAAAATGATGAATCTACAAGCAAAGAAATGGATTTTTAATAAAAGAATTCTCAACAACAAATGTACATTTCAAATGTACAAATGATATTTCAACCAGAAAAGATTTTAATTTTTAATCAAAAACAGTAGAAATCAACCAAAAGGAAAGAGTTTCTAAGAAAGATTGTGCAGTCAACAGAGGAAAGAAAATTCAACAAAACTGTTGAATTTTCAAAAAAAAAAAAGATGAAACTTTAACCAAGAAGATTAATTTTTTAAAGAATACAAGGATATTCAACCAAACAGTTGACTTTTCATCTATAAAAAATAAATTTTCACCAAAAATAGAATATGTTTAAATTTGGACTTGACAAAATTAATTTCCAACAAGAAAGAAAAAATAATTTTCAACTAAATAGTTAAACGCAATAATATAAATCTACTTTCATAAATGAAGAAAAATATTGCTATTTAATTTTATATTCCAGTTAAAAGAAAATTGAGTCATGCTGCATTTTTAAATAGATAATAGAAGTTTTGAACAAAAAATAAAATAGTTAAATTTATAGTTAAAAAATTAAGCTTGCAACAACAACAACAAAAAAAAACAAATTTACAAATAAAATAGTTCAATTTTCAAACAAAGTAATGAATTTTCAATTAAAATAATGGAATTTAACAGAATTAGTTAAATTTTCACCCAAAAAGATCAATTTTCAATTAAAAAGATGAATCATTAAGTGCAATACATCAATGAAATAGTTAAATTATCAACGAAAGAGTTAATATTTCAGTTAAAATGATGAATCGACAAGCAAAGAAATGAATTTTTAACAAAAGAATTCTCAACAAAAAATGTAAGAGTTGATATTTGAACCAGAAAAGATTTTAATTTTTAATCAAAAACAGTAGAAATCAACCAAAAGGGAAGAGTTTCCAAGAAAGATTGTGCAGTCAACAGAGGAAAGAAAATTGAACAAAACTGTTGAATTTTCAAGCAAAAAATGAATTTTTAACCAAGAAGATTAATAATCAACAAAATACAAGAATATTTCTCCAAATAGTTGACTTTTCAACTATAAAAGATAAATTTCCCACAAAAATAGAATATGTTTAAATTTGGACTTAACAAAATAAATTTCCAACAAGAAAAAAAAAATTTTCAACTGAATATTTAAATGCAATAATATAAATCTACTTTTATAAATGAAAAAAATATTGCTATTTAATGTTATATTACAAATGAAATAAAAGTGAGGCACGCTGAATTTTCAAATAAATAAGATAAGTTTTCAACAAAAAATAAAATAGTTAAATTTTCAGTTAAAAATTAAGTTTGCAACAACAAAAAAAACGAATTTACAGATAAAATAGTTCGATTTTTAATTGAAATAATGAAATGACATAAAGCTTTCAGCAGAATTTTCTACTTCCCGAAATCATTTGATATTATTTTCAGTTCATAAAATATGATTTTAAAAATATTTTTCGGAAAAAATAATTGTTTGAAAAAATAGAAATTTGTTAAAAATTAGAAGAAATGTATCAAAATTATGTAATTATGTAACAAAAAGTGGCATAGGATACGAATTTGAGATAAAAGTGGACATCTCTGGCTCAATTTTCAGATATTTCTGAAATAAACAGTAATTACTTGCTTGAAGAATCACATAATGTTTTTAAAAAAAATTACAACTCCGAACAATAACTAACTGTTACATTTCAATAAGAAACTACGATTATTTTTTACATTTTTCGAAAAAAAATAATTGTTTAAATGAGTTACGTTTATTTAAACAATTGGAAATCGTTTAAAAAGTCATTGGGATATTCAAATCGTCCATTAGTAATTATTTATATTTAAAGAGGTGGCAGAAATTGCTGAAAATGAACAATAATACGTAAAAATGTAGTTATAATTATCATATTATAATATCCATTAGTCATCTTTACAATTTCACGTCACTTATTATTAAAAACAAATTATTACATTTTTTTTAATTATAAATGGAAGTAATCTTTTTAAATAGCTGTTTGTCAGCTATTATTTTTTGAGCAAAATTGCCAGCTTACTAATCTGGTGTATTGAAAGTATTAAAAATGAATTTTAATCACGGTATTGCCCTTTTTTCTTGTTTTTCCACTTAAATTCAAACTGAATTTGAAATTCAAATGGAAAATTTTATTTTCGGTTCAAAAGTATTCAAAAAAGTTCAAAAGTAAAATCAAATTTCATGTTGAAAATGCATCATTTTTTATTAAAAATGGTATTATTTGATTCAAAATTTAACTATTTTATTGGACATTTAACAATTTTGTTACAGAGTCATCCTTTTTTGTTTGAAATTCAACAATTTAGTTAAAAAGCCATCCATTCTAGTTAAAAATTCAAAAATTTTGTTACAAAGTCATCCTTTTTAGTCAAAAACTTGTCTTGACCAAAAATTCGTTTCGTTCAAAATTCAACGATTTTTTTTGAAAATGCATGTATTTCGTTGAAAAATTTTTGTCTTTATTTGTAGAAAACTAATCATTTTGGTTGTAAATTTAAGTATTTCTTTCAAAATCTATGTATCATGTTGAAAATTTGTCTTTTTTGGTAGATATTCAATTTAAAATAAATAAAAATGCAACTGTTCGGTTGAAAAATCTGTTTTAGTTGAGGATTCAAGGTATAACTTTAGTTTATTTAAAATTAATCTTTTTTGTGCAAGATTCATAATTTTAGTGGAAAAGAAATCTCCTTGCTCAAAAATTGAACTCTTTTCCAACTAAAAATTCAACTATTTGGTTCGAAATTCAAGTTTTTTGTAGAAAATTCGCCTTTTTGCCTTCAAAATTCAACAATTTCGTGGCAAATTCAACCATTTGGTAGAAAAATCAACTCTTTAGTAGAAACTTGAACTGTTTTAATGAAATTTTATTTTTTCATTGTTCATTTATTGTTTTCTTAAAAATTCGTCTTTTTAGTAGAAAAATAATCTTCTTGGTTGAAAATTCATCTTTTTGGTGAGAAATTCAATAATTTGGTTGACAATTTGACTGTTTTGTAGAAATATCGTATTTTTGGCTTCAAAATTGTATACTTTTTGATTTGATAATTCATCTCTTTTGGTAAAAATTTAATCTTTTTTGGTTTAAGTAAAATGTTTTTTATTTACATTGGAAAATCATTTCTTCATTGGAATATCAGATGTTACATTTTATGTTGACAATCCATTTTTTCATTTGAAAATTCAACTACTTGGTCGAAAGTTCAACTACTTTGTTAATTTATAAGAAACAGTCATTATTATTATTATGATAGTGCATTTTAAGAAAATACTAAAGCAATTTCAAGAGTTTTCGAAAGTAGCAAAGGGTTTGAAATATTTTAGGGTATTTTAAAAAATTCCGAGAATTTTTTTATAGATTTTAGTACCTTCAAGAGCTTTAAGAGACTTCAAAACATTTGAAAGGTTTCGGAATATTTCAGGGTATTTAAAAAAATTCCAACATATTTTCATTTTATTTGAGTACTTTGATTAAATTTTGAAGGGATTGCAATTCTGGTTGTTTTAAACAATTCTAAGGCATTTTCAAGAGCTTTAAAAAGTTTCACGGGATTTTAAAGTATTTGAAATATTTCAGGGTATTTGAAATATTTCAGGGTTATTTCAAATATTCCAAGGAATTTTTCATATATTTCAGTAATTTAGGAGGATTACAAAAGGTTTTGAAATAGTCAAGGGTATTCAAAATTATTCCAAATCATTGTGAAGATTCTGGTGTATTTTTAGTTATTTCAAGAAATTTTCAAGAGCATTACAATGTTTTAAGAGATTTCAAATTTTGTTCAACATTTTCAATATTTAAGGGCATTGTTTATCGATTTTGAACACTTGAGCTGATTTCAAAGGATTTCAAAGGATTTCAAAGATGTTAGGATATTAAAAAAATTAATTTTCAAGTAAAAACAATTGAATTAAATACACAAATAGGTATTTTTAACAAATTATTTGAATCCTTGAGCAAAACAGACTAATTTTCAAACATAAAAGAAAAATATTATTAGATGTTATAGTTTTTTGACCAGTGAATACTTTAAATAATATGATGGTAATGTTTTTTGTCTACATGGTCGATATTCAATATTTTGTGAATATCGATTATAAATTTTTCAACGTTGTGAATAATTAATAATCAATATTCACAAAATATTGATTATCGAACATGTAGACCAAAAACATTTACATCATATAATTCAAAAAGAAACATTTTCAAAAAAGAGTTGAGTTTTCAACCCAGAAAGATTGTTCGGTCAATAAAAAAAAATGTTATTCAGAATTTTGAATTTTGGAGCCAAAAATAAGAATTCTTGACTAAAAAAATTAGGTTACCACCAAAAAATATGGATCTTCTGCTAAAATAATTGCATATTCAACACAAGATCTTCAATAGAAAAAAATGAAATTTTCAAAAAAAAATGGAATAGTTGATTTTTTAGTTTAAAAATAAATTTAAAAGAAGTCTAATTTTTCACCAAAGAAATGAATTTACAACCAAAAAGATTAATCTTTTACCAAAAAAGATAGCTGAATTTTCAAAAAAAAAAAAAAAAGTTGAAACAAAAAATGGAAGAATTAAATTTTTAGTTTAATTATTAAATTTTTAACCCAGAAAAGTGATATTTTCAACAAAATAGATAAATTTTTAACCAAAGTGATGACAAAAAAATTAATTATCAACGTAAAGTGTAATATTTTGATATTTCCACCAAAAAATATTTCAATTTAAAAAAAAAAACAGTTGAATCAAACCAAAAAATACTAATTCTCAACAATGATTTAAATCTTCAACCAAAACAGTCTAATTTGCAAACAAACGCAAATTTCTAACAAAAGAGTTGAGTTTTCAACCAAGAAAGATTCTTCAATCAATAAAAAATTGCATCCAATGTTTTGAGTTCTCAAGCTAAAAAAAACTAATTTTCCACTAAGAAATTTAATTTACAAACCAAAAATATGCATTTTCTACCAAAATAATTGCGTTTTCAACCCGAAAAAGACGAGTGTTCGAGAGAATATTTTAATTTTTAATTGGAAAGTATCAATTTTCTAACAACAATTGAATAGTTACATTTTCAGCAAACAAAGTTAATTTTGAAAGAAAAAAAAAAAAAATAATTCTTATCAAAATAGTTAAATGTTCAACCAAAGAAAAGAATTTTCAACTAAAATGATCAATTTTTACCGAAAAAAATTATTTTTTAACTAAACTGATAAATCCTCAACCAAAAAAATGAATTTTGAACCGAATAGTTATGTTTTCAATTTAAAAGATTAATTTTCTACGAGAAGAAGACAATTTTCAAACAAATCAGATATCAAATACAAAAAGAAATGCTATTGCATACTTGTATGCGTCTGTCTCGATTAAGTTAAATGTTACATTTTTCTTACTGTTGAACATTACAAATAAAATTTTGATGTAAAAATAAACTAATTTAATACAAATACTTCCAGCAAACGTGAAGTTGAAAATTGGAATCACATTCAAATGGCCGAATTTAATTCTACCTTGATAAATAGTTCATCCGGAAATACCTTCAAAATTTATTTTTTAAGTTGTTTAAATTGAAAAAAAATATTAAAAGTACGCTGTCGGTTTATTACATACGTACGCGGCGAGTCGTATTTTGTTAATGAGAGAAATAACCTGATAATTTAAAAAAATTGTAAGTCAATTAAAAAGCGGTGTCATTTATATTGAATTTAGTGGAATTTTCTCGCTATAATAAATAAACTTTTCTAAATCATATACAGCGATCTTAAATTATATAAGATTTTCTGTAAAATCTATAACAAAGTGTTAGAAAATAAATCAATTTTGTTATAAAGAATGGGTAATTTCTAAAAGGAAAATGTAACAATGTTCTAGTACTTAAAAATTCTTTAACAATATTTAATTCAATAATACTTAAGTGGATCGCAGAAAGAAAAGACTAAAAAAAGTCAGAACTAAAACTAGAACACATGTAGTTCCAAATGACATATATCTATATATTAAAAACTGATTGCAAGTGACAGCGACTCTCTTTGGTGTCTCATCAATTCTATGATTCTTTGAAAGAGACTAATGATTGTCAAGTGTCGCCTTAATCAAAGGCTTCACCATGAAGATGACATCAGCTATTTGCTTCTAACAAGAAGATCTATATATCAATCAGAGAACTCGCTGTAACGATTTAACGATGTAACGATTGGTCTTCGATTGGCATGAACGGTATTACGTACTTATGGTTGGTGTTGGTTCGACATAGCATAGGTCATACATGAGGCCCCAATCCAATAATTTTGCCAAATGATGTGTCGACCAAGCCCTATACGTCATGATATCCACCACTAATGCACGAGGTACACATGTTCTGCCATCTGCGACCTGCGTATCGTTATTATCGACGCGATCAATCCCACTCAATTAGCCTGATCATTGATTATTGCCTCGTCTAATGTTCGGATTCATGCCTACACCATTGTATAAGCAGACCGAGAACTTGATTCAGAAACAAGAACTGAGATTGTGTCTATAATACAATCTCATATTTCCAGACGTTTTTAATCTCCTAGTTTTACATCTATAAAGTTTATTGTAAAATTTACATTCACTGTAAAAACTATTGTTCCATTTTAGTTGAGCATAATTTTTTTGGTGTCCTACTATAATACCAAATCGTCTTGTTTTGAAGCCATCGTTATTGTTATTTTACTTTACTAACTTCAGATTGAAAAGTGGTACATACTAGAGAACTAAAATAATGCACAGGAGTATCGTTTGAATTGCTTGCAACTACAGAAAACCATCAAGTGGAAAAAACAGAGCTGTGCAAGACCTGGACCCGACCCAAAATTTACGCCAGGTTCAACAGCTTGCATCAGCAGATTTAATATGAAAACTTGAGTTCAGGTATCTCAAAAACTCAATGCCGTATTTTTAGAGTCGGATTTCTAGTAGCACGAGCAGCCTCATTGGATGTTGATCGCGCGCTTATTTGAAACACTGTTAAAAATGCTTGCAATTTCAATATGAATTTACTATACATTTGTATATTAAATCTTAGAACTCGGTCTATGAAATAATAATTAAGAGGCTGCATATTAAATTTCATATACATGAATATTAATCAACTTTTAGAAAAGACAGGTAATTTCACTTTCAACAAATTGAACATAATCATTACAGTAATTTTCAATTCTAAATGATGAAGCCTAATATTTTTGTCTAATTAAACATAAATCATACTGGGTTTTAAGTGGAAAAGTTCAATCAAGCGAATTATTACGACACTTAACCTAAAAGCAGCGGTACTCACGTTAAAATTTTTACATTTACAGTGAATTTTGAAGAAAATTCCACCCGTACGTTGCACTTTGATTATAAATGGGAATTTAATCTGTGAATTTTAGGTTATTACTTCAGTTTTAAATATTGGACCAGATTTGGATGCATCAAAGAACTTTGAACTTTCACGCACTGTTTTACTAGACATGTATATCAATTCTACAAGACGATGGTACATTAAATATACGACACTTATATGCATATTGCTTCCATTACATTTGTAGTGAAATCGCTATAGAAATTTCTAACAGTGAATGACTAAATATGGAAATCAATTTTTCACAATATATAATGATAATAAAGTACAAAGAATATTATGAATCTTTCTCTAACAAATAGGTGTATCACGAAAATATCGAAAAGATTGTTGACGCTTTTCCTTAATGCCCATTGGGTAATTTTAAAAACACGAAGATAAGAATCTTGTCAAATTTACAGACGTAATGAAGAATCGAGTGCCAGTTGATTAGGATTTAATAATTTAAAATTTTATTATTACATTTTCAATAAGAATAATTAATTTTTATCCAAGAATGAGAAAAGACTGTTTAATCAAACAAAAATGTATGAATTTTCAATAGAAGAATTACCTTTTCAATCAAGAAAGATTTTTCAATCAATGAAAAACCAATCTCATCTAAAATGTTGAGTGTTTAATTTATAAAGACGAATTTAAACAAAAGTTAAATATAAAACTCGAAAATATGCATTTTGTACACAATTATTGAATTTTCGACTCAAAACGACGAGTTTTCAACAAAAAAAGTGAATTTTTAACTGAAAATGATAAACTTTCTAGCAAAAATGAAATAGCTACATTTTCACTTTTAAAAAATCATTTTCAGCAAAAATAAAATGAATTTGCAACCAAATTTGTTAAATTTTTAAACAAAGGAATGAACTTACAACTGAAATTTTTCATCTTCAATCAAAAAAAAATAAATGTTTAACCAACTAGTTACATTTTCAACAAAAAATATAATGGTTTAATTTCAAGTCAGAGAAATAAGTTTTTAACTGATTAAAATAAATTTTCGAGCAAAAAAAAATCGACTCGAAATTGAATAGTTCAATTTTCAGTTGAAAACATTAATTCTCAATGAATAACAAATATTAATTATTTAAATTTTTTACCAAAAATGTTAACTTTCTAGCAAAAAAATACAAATTTTCAAAACAAAATAGATGAATTTTCTATTAAACGAGATCAATTTTCAACGAAAAATAAAATAGTTTAATTTTTAGTTAGAGAAATAAATTGTCAAACACATGAAATATTTACAGGGAAATAATTGAATTTTCAAACAAACAAATGAATTTTATACAAAAAATATTTAATGTCTATGAAAAAAATTAGTTTTCGATAAAAAAGAAAATAATTCTCAACCAAAAGAATGAAACTTAAAAAAAAAAATACCTTTCAACAAAATGCATGATTTTTCAAATAAATATTTTAATTATTAAATAAATTTTCAACCAAAAATGTTAATTTTCTACCAAAAAAATACAAATTTTCAACGAAACAGAGGAATTTTCAAAAAAAAAATATCAATTTTCAACCAAACGGATGAGTTTTCTATCAAAAAGATTAAATGTCTATGAAAAAAAAATTTTCGTCAAAAAATTAAGGTAAATTGTTAGTTAAAAAAATTGATTCTCGATAAAAACACTAATTTTTAACCGAAGAAAAATTAATTTTCAATACAAAAATATATTCTACCAACAAAGGATAATCATTAACAAAATACATTAATTTTCAAACAAATATTTGAATTTTTAATGAAATTTTAACCTGATAGTTGAATTTTCAACCAAAAAGGTGAATAAGTCACCAAGTTTCAACAATATACAGAAATTTTCAAACAAATATATAGTTGAATTTTTAATTAAAGAAGATTAATGTTCAAACTTTGAACTAATCTTGAACCAAAAAAATTAATTTTCGACCAAAAAAGAATAATTTTTAATAAGGTACATACATTTTCAACCAAATAGTTGAATTTTCAACTGAAGAAGATAAATGTTCAGCCAAACATGAAATAGTTAAATTTTCAGATGACAAAATAATTTTAAAAAATTTTAACAAAATAGTTGAATTTTGAAAAAAAAGATTTGGCAACTAAAATGATGATTTATGAACAAAAAAAAAAGAATTTTAAAAAAAGTATTTCCACCATGTAGATTTTTTTGTGAGGAAGAGGTAATAAGTACGCGCGTAGCGCGCACAGTGTTGTACTTACTTAAAATTTACATTTGTGAAAGAAGGTATTCCTTTCTTTGAATTTAAAATCAATTATTTATTTATAAAAAGCAAAATCGAATTATTTATTTATTTCTCACCTTGAAAACCCTAAAGTCTAATTTTTAAAAATTTAAAAGCATAATAAATAAATAATTGTTAATCTCTTGTCAATTGTACAATTTACAGATTTAAAAAATATGTACATCCGCGTTAACATTTTCAATTCTCTAAATTGAGGAATGAATCAGTGAATTTAGAGATTGTTAAAATTATATCGCTTTATACAATTTTGAATTGGAAACATTAAAAATTGAAAGATAACATTTCTTTAAACTAAACAATTTTTTAAATTAGAGATAAAATTGTTTTAATTTTAGCTCCTTACAAACTTACAATTGCTCAATTTTTATTCACCAATCAAAACTTCTCTTGAAATCTTTTTTAAATATTTCTTAAAATTATTATTTTTATAAATAAAAAATCATATAAAACTTTTCCAGGAATCTTGAAGGAATTTTTGTATTATCTTCAAACCTCACAAAATCCTTGAACAGCTTCAAAACTTTATTTCAAATTGTTGAAAATTTTACATTTTGTTCTACGATTTTTTGAATATTTTCATATTTTTCTGATATTGATATCCTGGAAAATTAGAAAAATCACTTAAAATGCCACAGATTATTTTTTGATAATTTTGGATGTCTCTTGTAATCTTTTTTAATATTCTTTCAAAATTAATGTTTCGAAATAAAAAGTCCTTTTAAATTTTCCCAGGAATCTTAAGAATTTTTTTTTGATCGTAAAACCTTTATTCCCTTTAATTTATACTTCAATGCATAAATCACATGGCACTTGTAAATATAACCTGATCTAATCAGAAAGTGTTATAATACTAAAAAAATGGATGTGAAATTCTAAGAATGAATAGACAAAAAATATCAGTCATTTTTAATGTAAATTACAGAAATATAATATGTAAATCACCTCGGATAGTGTAAAATCACATATAAATAACCTGCTGCTTTCTACATGCCTTATGTAAAAATAACATTCACAAACTGTGATTTTTGATTTTTGTGTAATTTTACAGAATCGCTGGTATTTTGCAAAAAATGCTTACTTCTTCTTCTTAGTCTCATTAGTCTTAACTGAAAATAAATGATCAGTGTTGATCAACATAAAATTTTTAAACAGGATTTATAAACTTCTAAAATTGTATATGACCCAAATAGGCAGACAGATGTCCTCGATGGCAGTTAGAAAGCTCGTTATTAACATGTATAGCATATCTAGAGGTGTTTTGCATTTTTTTTATAGTGTTTGATCTCAGTGTTTTTGAAACAAACATTTATATTAAATTTGTTAAAATAATTTCTCAAACATTCAGAGAGACATTGTGTGTATGGGAAAGTAACTTTTAAATCAAATGTGTGGTAAGAATCAATCCATTTACTTTTCACACTAGAACTATTGTATGTCTCATGAATTCAGTGATAATGTCATTAACTGAATGAGGATGATGATTATTACATGCTAATGTTGCTTTCATTTGATTTAAATTTCCTTTTCTTAATTAAATGTCACTTGATTTAACACATCTATCAACTTAATGAATCAACATTTTAGAGTTTTAGTTAGTTGTAAATCAAGATAGTTAGTAACATCAATTTCACGTTCATGGACGAATATAATGCAATCGTCTATACTATTGAACACATTTGAAAAAACATAAATTTTGTCATAGGGAACAATTACAAGGATATTATCAACGTATATTTTATAAAGGATAATGAATCATCGTGAAAATATTAAATCTATTATTAAAGAACTTCACTGGGAGAGTTTTCTTACTAAAACTAACACTTTTAGTAAGATAAGGTCTTCTCAAGGTAAGCTACTAATATCTTTAGCTTCCTTAAAACGGTGTAGGGACAATAACATGGTCCCAACATTCTTAAAGTTAAAAAATCATTTGGGAACATCTAAATCCAAATCAATTCTAGATCAAACAAGTTTGCTTCTCTTGGAAGGAAGAATACAACATATCAAATTTGTTTTGCACACTACCTCAAAAAAACTATTAAAACTTCACCTTTTCCTATCAAACACTCTCAGATTCGGAATTTGGTCTACATTGGACAGTATAACATTTGACCAATTCCAACGGATTAAAGATCTTTCTAATGAAAAACGAAAAATAAAATTTGACAAATTACTTCCAGTAAGGCATGCATCATTAACTAACACAATAAAAAACATCTCTAACCATCCTCAAGGCAATAAAATGATTTCAGCCTTGTCTAAAGGACATGATTTTGCAGTAGCTTCCTCCAAAATTTCAAAAGAACAAATCATCAGTAATTTGGAATCCACAATATATAGCCTTCCACCCAAAAAAGTGAATGACATAGGGCGTAGGACGGCCAACATCTTACGACAAGCCCAACTTCCCTCCTCAAACTTAACAGAACAAGAAAAAGCAGCAATTAAAGAACTCAACCAGAATCAAGATATCATAATATTACCCGCAGACAAAGGCAACACAACAGTAATAATGTTTTGTGGACTATATCCACAAAATCATGGATCTTCTAACTGACGATACATATAAAAAACTTAAAAAAGACCCCACAAAAACAATAGTCAGCAAAAAAAACCCTCCTAAAAGGCTCTTAACTTGACAGCCAAACAATAGCTAAATCAATGCCTACCAATCCCACCTCTCCAAGACTTTACGGACTCCCAAAAATCCACAAAAACAACATTCCACTCAGACCAATTGTCAGCGCAATAAACTCATCAACTTACAACCTAGCACGCTTTCTCGCAAAAGAACTGAATCCATTTACAGAAAACTCCATCACGCACGTCCAAAACTCTTTTGACTTCATCAGGAAGATACAGCAGATCCACATTCAACCCCAAGACATCTTAGTGTGTTTCGACGTAGGATCTCTCTTTACGAAGGTACCAATCTTTGATACAATTGATATTATTAAATCCTTTACAAAGTTTCCTTCCAATTACATACCTTTGAGAGAACACTGTCTCAGTAAGACTTACTTCTCTTTCAATAACCAATTCTATGAACAAACTTCAGAGCATTGTCATCTGGAGACATGGACTAGATGAACTACACAAGTTCTTCGATTTCATCAATCAATTACACCCTAATATCAAGTTCACCATGGAAATTGAACAAAACGGAAAATTGCCTTTCTTGGACGTACTAGTTTACAAAAGATCAGATAACACATTAGGACATGAAGTTTACAGAAAACCCACCCATACAAACAGATACCTGCATGCCTCCTCCCACCACCCCCCATCTCAAAAGAAATCGGTCATAAATTCCCTCATATACAGAGCTGTCTCCATGACAGATGAAGATAACTTACAAAAGGAATTACTAAAGGTTAAGCAAATCCCAATACAAAACGATTACACAAACAAACAAATTGAAAAAGCAATAAGAAAATACACTCAAAAAAACGATTCAACATAACCCACTAAAGAAAGAGAGAGAAAAACGACCACCATCCTACACTACATTAAAGGTATCACAGAACAAATACGAAGAATTCTTAATAAACATAACATCCAAATCATCTTCAAACCACCTGCGAAAACAGGAACACTTCTAAACAACCGTAAAGATAAAAAGGCACCTCTCAGTGATCCGGGAGTATATAGAATTCCTTTTTCTTGTGGCAAAGTCTATATTGGAGAAACCGGGAGGGCGGTGAGCGAACGTGTAAAGGAACATGAGAGTAAAGTCAGGCTGAAACATGTCACGCAATCAGCACTAGGTGAGCATCATATTGAAACCGGACATAGAGTTTTATTTGACAAAACAACCGTCATCGAAAAAACGCACAATATTTTCCCAAGAAAATATAGAGAAGCAATCGAAATCTTAAAACACCCTAATAACATCAATAGGGACAATGGATATAATAGCAATCTGATTCGGCTTTCCGTCCTCCCGGGGTTTTTAAAAAAGCCTTGATTGGCCAATCAAGTTCGAGCAGTTCCTACCATGGGGCACTCTGGCCAATCGTAGGCATCGTAGAGAATCTATATAAGAACAGCATAAACTGAAACTTCAGTTTCAGGTCAGCCCTGAAGAAGTGAACTGCAATGTTGACGAAACGTCGGCAAGTTTCGTAGTTCTGCACACGATTGTAACCCGAAAAAGCTTTAAATTTATAATAATAACAAATGTCAGATTCTACGGGGTTGGCTGCAGTGGATGTCTGCTTTCGCCAGGGGCTGAGAAGAGGAAATTTTCCGAGCGCATGCGTAGTGTATGGAATTCCCGCACGTGCAAGAGCGCTCGGAAAAACAGGACCATCGACTAGCGGCAGATTACGAAGGCCTGCGTGGCATATAACGCATTCTGACTGTGCGCCACCATTCTACTGAAACCCGAACCTGACAATGGTCCTTTCAAGACCATGGTCCGAACAAGACAATGGTCTTTTCCTTCGGTCGCTCCTCTCACTCAGTAGTTATACGCTCTTTACACGATTGGCGTTCCGAATCGTATGAGAGGGAGAACGGAGACGCCACTCTGAAAATTCATTCGTGATTGTGGACTCGCTGTGAGCACATCGAATATGTTAAAAAGCGATTAATTTGGGTTCAAATATTTGATTAGTTCAGATTGGACTTGAGGAATTAACATTACAGCGTAACCTCGCGTTCAACGTCGTATGCCGAACTGGTGAGCACACGCCGTTGAAATTTGTTAATTTCTGACCGCGGTCAAGCTCAAGAGTTGAGTAGTTTTCATTAAAAGTGGAGTCAGTGAAGTTACCGAAAATTGTGAGAGATTTTCTGGGTCAAAAATGACCCCCGCTCGTGTACTATAATTTAGAAGATTAGAAATTAGAAACCTCGTCAACTATTCCAATGGTCACTCGGACCACTCTATAAAAAGAAAGTTGTTCGGTGTCAAAATGGCGGTATAGTGTTCACCCGGTGGAAAATGTCGGTATTTCTTGTCAATATATTTCGTTTGATTGGGGCGAAGACCCACTCTTTATGATTTTTCGTTTGGTAGCATCATTGAACTTGGAAGTAATTATATCTGAGTGAATCGAAAAATGTCCAAATTTTCTCATAACCTCACCCTTTGCGTATTCTCTAACCGTCACCACTCTATCGAACAAGCTAGCTCAATTAATTAAAATAAAATAGATCAATTAAAGTTCTAGCGGAAATAAATGGCAATTGACTTTTGGTAGTTTTACAGAAAACTATCTGGCGCCCTTCAGGTAATTCTTGGACTCATTCTGAGTCCATGTTAATGTAAGATTAAAAGTGCAAATATTGGTAAAATGAAATAATCGGCAAAAAGCAGGTTATAATAAATATTTAGATATATATAGGTAAACAATAATAATCATAAATATCAACGGCGAAAAAATTGCGAACACAAGTAATCAACATGTAAATAAATTTATCAGATCTGAAAATATTCAGACTCTAGACACACAGTGGTTTCCAAAATCGCACGCTATACTCTGTTAATTTTTCAGCGCGGTTGGGTCACTTTAGTTAGGGTTCCAAAAATTAATTTAAATTTCTATAAAAGGATTTGTCCCAATATGTAACGCTCTTAGCCCCACGTTGGGCGTCGATAATTTATAACGACTCTCCCAGTGTTGTGGGACAAAATGCCAAGAGCCTCGCTACAAAACTTCTAGCGACAAACATAAGTACAGAAAGATCATGATTACCTGTCATTTCTTTCGAAAACAGTTGGGTGCCATACACCCGGCGAGTGCGCTCCAAAAAAAGAAAACACCAAAATTCATGATTAAAATTTTTAATGACTGAACAACAATCTACTCAAAATAAATGACACAGATTTCCATAGCTCAGGATAGAGGTATTCCGTGGTGGGCGAGAAAGAAGCAACCGGCGAAAAAAGTTAAAAGCAAAATATAGATTTTTTAAGGATTCTCAGAATTTTGAAAAGTTTCAAGGTAATTAACCATTTTTCTTTAGATTCCCTGAAAAATTTTCACAAATGTGGACATAATTAAATTTGTTCAATTCTAGTTTCCAACGTTCAAACACTTCGTATTTTATTGAAAATGATGTTGATGAAACTTCACAATAGTGACATACATTGGAATTCACGAACTCAACATTACTTCCAAAATGTAGTAAATTATATGGTTCCTTTCAAATTATAAACATTTAATTGGAATAAGATTATGAGCAATAATTACTTTTTATATATTTGAATTTCGCGATATGCGGAGACTGTAAACGGCGAGATTCCAACCATTTTCTGCTATTCATATACTAAATAAATTGTTGTAATGTTGAACAAAACAAAAGTAAATATTATGACATCATGACAGTTTTGAGGACTTTAAAATAAAATTCTGAAGCTTTTTATGGAATTTGAAAGGTTTGTAGGTAACAAAAAAATTTTCTACATATTCCTGAGAAAAATTTAGCACATGTAGACTACTTACATTTGCTCACGTCTAATTTTCAAAGTTCAAAAATTTCTAACTTTATTCAAAATAATACTTTTTTAACATTTATAATATATAATGTACATTGAAATTCACGAACTCAACATTACTTCCAAAGTGCAGTAGATTATCTGGTCCATTTCAAATTATAAACATTTTATGCGAACACGAATGCGAGAAGTAGTTTCTTTGTATACAGTTGAATTTCGCTGTATGCAGAGACCGTAAACCCCGGAGATTCACCAATCACCGCGTCACATCACAGCGTTTCAGCTAGCACGATCTCGACATACCGCGGAGTTCAAATTTACAAAAACAACATTATCAGGTGTTAGTTGTTGATCAGTGCAGTAAACATATACGAAGATGTAAATTTTTGATCTACTGATCCTTCAGTTCTTTTTAAACAAGATTTCGTTCCCCGACGTGGAGCCTTTTCAGGTTAAACAATTTTTCTTCTCCATCATTTATCTGAAGAACACAGAACGACGTTTCTTGTATAACAAAAAAATTTTATAGAGAATATAACATATTTGCAGATATGGAAAATAACCTAGAAACTTACCTGTAAGATGTTTACATGTCAGGATCACATAAAATTCACATCTGATCTTTTATTCACAGAATTAGTATTCTTGATAATGTAAAACATCTCTTTAAAATTTCTTTTTCTATAGTGGCTTTCATGACTTAAAATCTTAGTTTTTGAAAATAAAAACTGATAATCATGAACATGCGAGTGATCAACCAATGCAGTACCTCTTTCATCTTTTTTACAGTCATTTATGTGCTGCTTGATCCTAGTTTTTATGTACCCTTTTGTCTGCCCCATATAAACCAAATCACATTCACAAGGAATGCAGTATATGACGTGTGTTTTTGAATCGAAAAGAGTAGCATCTATGTTATTAGAAAAGAATCTGAACAAATCTTTGTGATATGTAAAGACTGCTTCAATGTTAAATTCTTTAAATATATTAGTAAATGATCTAGAGAGATCATTACCAAATGGCAACATCACGATTTTGCTGTAGTCAAAGGCTTGTGTGTTACTAATCTGAATCCGTCCATCAATTTTGTTGATCTTTTCAACTCTTTTATTAATGTTTTTTTTTTATAAATTGGATAGGATAATCATTCTGTTTTGAAATTTCTACAAATTTGGTACGGCGGTTAATGTACGATATTGCGACTAACCTTGCATTTTATTCTAGAGCATTCAGACTTGGCACATTTGAAGTATATACCCGCAGCTTAATTTAGGAAGTGGAAACAAGGTTGCATCTCCGGGAGAGAAGCGGTATAGCGGGTTGCCTACTTAACAGTGGTAGATCTCACAAACATAACAAATCGTCCGTTTCAGTGACTTCTATGTGCCGGGATCGGTCCCCCACTTGATTTGTTTCTATCAAAATTTCTTGCACAACTGATATATCTGCGGCATTTTTTGGTGAAACTATCTCCTATTAAACTAAAACCTAATCATTAATGAAGAAATATTCCAGCATATGTGACCGTCCGCGAAGAAAGGGACCTAATGCGGAAAAAATCGATTTTCATTTTCTTACGCCAATCGATAGTTTTAATTCAAAGAATATATATATATATATATATATATATTCTACGTAACTATTTCAAATAAAAATGGGCCTATCCTGATTGCGAAAATGACTCGGATTTTTCTCGACTCATTTTTTCTACTTATAATTCGTTTCAAAGACTTTTCTTCCACATCTTGTTACATTTTTTGCAAGTCTGAAATTTTTGCACAAATGAGCATACAATGAAAAATTCACTTGTGCAAAAATCGCAATCTGCCCTTCTAATTTAAGTTCTATAATGTAGTAGAGATTTTTTTATCAATATCTTTTTTTTCTCTCTGATGTTTTACTTTTTAACTATTTTTATTAATTATAATAATAATCATAATAATAATGCCTATCATCTTCAGCGTATCAGAATTGAGAAAGAACTCCAAACACATCATGTATAGTCTAATGAGAAAGTGTATCTCATTTTTGTAATATTATTGTTAGCGACTCATGAAATATATCTTACTGAACTCATAATGTATAAAGTAAAATTGACGAAAATACAAAATTTCAATTAACACAATTCAGTTTTCTTTTCTTTATCCTAATAAATTAAAAAATTTATTGAATTTATTATAAAAAAGTGCCTGAAAATGGCTTCTTGTTTCATTTAATGTATCTGAGGGATCGCCAGATGCTGTCGCCGACCCTTGCCAGCAGGGGGTCCTTTGTACTAATGAGGAATAAAATAAGAAATTAAAAAATATATATATTCCGATTTTTAGAAATATTGTATTCGAAATCGACGTATTATTAATCATTGTTTGGGATCGCCAGACTCTGTCGCCGACCCTTCCCAGCAGGGGGGTTCATTGTACTAATAAGGAATAAAATAAAAAACAAAAAAATTTATTTAGAAATATTATATTCAAAATCTACGTTTTTTGGCGATCCCAACGATGTGTTACTTTCCTTAATAAGTTCAAAAATAGAATAAGTGCGATAAAATTGCTGTTTCCAATTCATGTTTGATGATGTTTCCAATTTTATAAATTACACAATATCAAGCATTTCAAATTGAAATTGTTCTTTTTTAAGTCCAGTTTGAAATATTCATTATTTTGGGACTTTGTAAGCTAAAAAAAAATTAAATTTAAAATTTCTAGTTATAGAATCTACTCATTTATCTATAATATGAGAAATCATTGTCCCTTTTCCGAGATTTTACTTGATCTAAAATTGTTTGGTTTCGAACGTTTTAAATTCAAAATCGCAAAATATATTTTTTATAAATTTCAATTGCTTTCAATTCGAAATTAATAATTATTAAGTATTGTTTCAAAAATATATTTCTAAATTGTTTATATTTTTAGATTTAGGTGATAAAAATCCAGAAACGGGAGCTTAAAGCGCGTAAATTTACTACTAGTTATTTAAGGGCGATGCCCAATTGGTCGCCAGCTACCTACTTGGGATCGCCAGACGCTGTCGTCGACCATTACCAGCAGGGGGATCCTTTGTACTAATAAGGAATAAAATAAAAAAATTCATTTTAGAAATATTTTATTCAAAATCTACTTTTTTTTGGCGATCCCAACGATATGTAACTTGCCTTAATAAGTTGAAAATTAAAATAAGTGCGATAAGATTGCTATATATGATTCCAATTTTAGAAATTCCACAATTTTAAGCATTTCAAATTGAAATTGTTCTTTTTTAAGTCCAGTTTAAAGAGTTCAATATTTTGGGACTTTGTAAAATAAAAAATAATTCAATTAACAATGCCTGGTTATAAAATCTACTCATTTTCAAGTCTATAATATCAGAAATCATTGTCCCTTTTTCGAGATTTTACTTGACATAAAATTGTTTGGTTTCGAACGTTTTGAATTCAAAATCGTGCAATATATTTTTTATAAATTTCAATTGCTTTCAATTCGAAATTAATAATTATTAATTATCGTTTCAAAAATAGATTTCTAAATTGTTTATATTTTTAGTTTTAGGTGATAAAAACCAGAAACGGGAGCTTAAAGCGCGTTATTTCACTGCTATTTATTTAAGGGCGATGTTCAATTGATCGCCAGCTACCTGCTTGGGATCGCCAGACGCTGTCGCCGACCCTTGCCAGCAGGGGGATCCTTTGCACCAATAAGGAATAAAATAAATAAAATAAAAATTTATTTTAGAAATATTGTATTCAAAATCTACGTTTTTTGGCGATCCCAACCTTAATAAGTTCAAAATTAGAATAAATGCGATAAAATTGCTGTTTCCAATTCATGTTTGATGATGTTTCCAATTTTATAAATTCCACAATATCAAGTATTTCAAATTGAAATTGTTCTTTTTTAAGTCCAGTTTGAAATATTCAATATTTTTGGACTTTGTCAAATAAAAAATAATTCAATTTACAATGCCTCGTTATAAAATCTACTCATCTTCAAGTCTATAATATGAGAAATCATTGTCCCTTTTTCGAGATTTTACTTGATCTAAAATTGTTCGGTTTTTAACGTTTTCAATTCAAAATCGTGCAATCTATTTTTTATAAATTCCAATTGCTTTCAATTCGAAATTAATCATTATTAATTATCGTTTCAAAAATAGATTTATAAATTGTTTATATTTTTAGTTTTAGGTGATAAAAATCCATAAACGGGAGCTTAAAGCGCGTAAATTTACTGCTAGTTATTTAAGGGCGATGCCCAATTGATCGCCAGCTACCTGCTTGGGATCGCCAGACGCTGTCGCCGACCCTTGCCAGCAGGGGGATCCTTTGTACCAATGAGGAATAAAATAAAAAACAAAAAAATTTATTTAGAAATATTGTATTCAAAATCTACGTTTTTTGGCGATCCCAACGATGTGTTACTTTCCTTAATAAGTTCAAAATTAGAATAAGTGCGATAAAATTGCTGTTTCCAATTCATGTTTGATGATGTTTCCAATTTTATAAATTACACAATATCAAGCATTTCAAATTGAAATTGTTCTTTTTTAAGTCCAGTTTGAAATATTCATTATTTTGGGACTTTGTAAGCTAAAAAAAAATTAAATTTAAAATTTCTAGTTATAGAATCTACTCATTTATCTATAATATGAGAAATCATTGTCCCTTTTCCGAGATTTTACTTGATCTAAAATTGTTTGGTTTCGAACGTTTTAAATTCAAAATCGCAAAATATATTTTTTATAAATTTCAATTGCTTTCAATTCGAAATTAATAATTATTAAGTATTGTTTCAAAAATATATTTCTAAATTGTTTATATTTTTAGATTTAGGTGATAAAAATCCAGAAACGGGAGCTTAAAGCGCGTAAATTTACTACTAGTTA
The DNA here is from genome assembly GCA_011634705.1 of Andricus grossulariae. Taxonomy (NCBI): domain Eukaryota; kingdom Metazoa; phylum Arthropoda; class Insecta; order Hymenoptera; family Cynipidae; genus Andricus; species Andricus grossulariae. The sequence continues at coordinate 124,939,136 of JAABKJ010007545.1, read as the reverse complement.
TTTAAGGGCGATGCCCAATTGGTCGCCAGCTACCTACTTGGGATCGCCAGACGCTGTCGTCGACCATTACCAGCAGGGGGATCCTTTGTACTAATAAGGAATAAAATAAAAAAATTCATTTTAGAAATATTTTATTCAAAATCTACTTTTTTTTGGCGATCCCAACGATATGTAACTTGCCTTAATAAGTTGAAAATTAAAATAAGTGCGATAAGATTGCTATATATGATTCCAATTTTAGAAATTCCACAATTTTAAGCATTTCAAATTGAAATTGTTCTTTTTTAAGTCCAGTTTAAAGAGTTCAATATTTTGGGACTTTGTAAAATAAAAAATAATTCAATTAACAATGCCTGGTTATAAAATCTACTCATTTTCAAGTCTATAATATCAGAAATCATTGTCCCTTTTTCGAGATTTTACTTGACATAAAATTGTTTGGTTTCGAACGTTTTGAATTCAAAATCGTGCAATATATTTTTTATAAATTTCAATTGCTTTCAATTCGAAATTAATAATTATTAATTATCGTTTCAAAAATAGATTTCTAAATTGTTTATATTTTTAGTTTTAGTTAATGAAAATCTAGAAATGGGAGCTTAAATCGCGTAAATTTACTGCTAGTTATTTGAGGGCGATGCCCAATTGATCGCCAGCTACCTGCTTGGGATCGCCAGACGATGTCGCCGACCCTTGTCAGCATTTTCAATAAGTTAGATCAATAATCAACCAAATAATTGAATTTTTAACTAAAAAAACAACCATTTTCTACCAAAAAAGAAGAATTTTCAACCAAATACATGAATTTTAATCCAAAAAGATGATTTTTCAAATAAAAAGATGAATTTTCCAACAAAAAGATTAGTTTTGTAGCAAAAGGTCGAAATTTCAACAACATACATGAATTTTCAAACAAATAGTTGAATTTTGTATTAAAGAAAGATAAATTGTCAATCAAAAATGGAATAGTTAAATTTTTAGTTGAAAAAATTAATTTTCAACCCGAATAAGAACGAATTTTCAGAAAAATAATTAAATTTTTAACAAAAGAGCAGAAATTATTCAACTTTCAACCAAGAAAGTTAATTTTCCACCAAAAAATAATAATTTTGAACCAAATACATGAATTATCAACCAAAAAGACGATTTTACCAACAAAAAGATAAATTTTCAATAGTTTTTTACCAAAAAGACCAAAAAAAGTTAAATAGAAAAAAGCAAAAATAAATTTTCTACTAGAAAAAAAATATATATATATATATATATAAATTATCAGTCAAAAATGAAATGGTTCACTTTTTAGTTTAAAAAATTAATTTTCAATTAAAAAAGATCAATTTTCAACAAAACAGTTAAACTTTCAACCAAAGAGATGAATTTTTAACTAAAAATAAATAATTCATAATAATTTTTTTCAACGAAAAAGTGATTTCTCAACAAAGTCATTCAAAAATAAATTTCAAACAAAATAAACAACACATTTTTAACAAAATAGATGAATTTTCAAGTAAAAAAGATAAATTTTCAACAACAAATAAAATAGTTTAACTTTAAGCTAGAGAAATAAGTTTTCAACTTAAATTTTTAGTTAAAAAATTAATTTTCAACAATAAAAAATCAGTTTTCACCCAAATAGAATTTCTATCAAAGAAAAATTTCTACAAAAAATGTAGTAGTTAAATTTTTAGTTGAAAAAATTAATTTTTAATACGATATAATTTTTTACAAAGAAGGAATAATTTTTATCAAAATATATGAATTTTCAACCAATTATTTTCATTTTGAGCGGAATTTTCAACCGAAAAGCTACCAAAAAAAAAAGAAAGAAAAATTTTCGACAAAATAAATGATTTTCTAACAACAACAAAAAAGATAAACTTTCAAAAAAAATAGAATACTTCAATTTTCAGTTAGAGAAATACGTTTTTTAAGGAAATAAGATAAATTTTCAATGAAATGGTTAAACTTACAACCAAAAACATAAATTTTCGACTAAAAAATATGAAATTTTGAACAAAAAATAGAATAGTTTAAAATATAAGTTAGAGAAATGGGTTTTTCAACAAATGAATAATTTTCAAAAAAATAGTTAATTTTTTAACCAAATAGATGAATTTCAAAGCAAAAAGATTTAAGATCTATCAAAAAAATTTCGACAAAAGTTTAATAGTTAAATTTTTCGTTAAAAAAATCAATTTTCAACAATAAAAAAATAGGTTTTCTCCCAAATAGAATAATTTGTCAACGAAATATTTCAGTTTTCAACCAAAAAGTTGAGAATTCTATCAAAGAGAAAAAATAATTTTCTACCAAAAAGGAATAATTTTTATTAAAATACATGAATTTTCAACCAAATATTTTCATTTTTAATGGAATTTTCAACCGAAAAGGTTAAATTTACAACCAAAAAAAAAAGAATTTTCTACCAAAAATATTTAGTGCCTATAATAAAAAACATTTTTGACCAAAAATGTTTTTAAATTTTCAGTTAAAAAAATTAATTTCCACTAAAAAACTAATTTTTAACAAAATAGTTAAGTTTTCAACTAAAATAATTTAATTTTCAGTTGGAAAAATTAATTTCAACAACAAAAAAAATATAATTTTTAACAAAAGAGTTTAACTTTCAACCAAGCGGTTGAATTTTCAACCAAAAAAATAAATTTTCAACTAAAATTATGCATCTTCAACTGTAATAATTTAATTTTCATTAAAAAAAAAAAGAATTTTCAACCAAGAATTTTTTCTACCAGAAAAGACGAATTTTCAACCAAATACATGATTTTTCAACTAACAAAGATAAAATTTTAACAAAAAATTGAATATGTAAATTTACAGCTAAAAAATTAATCTTTAACTAAAGAGATGAATTTTTAATTGAAACTATGGAATATTTCACTGAAATAGTTTCATTTTTAGTTTTAAAAATTAATTTTCACCAAAAAAATGGAATTTTTAGCTAAATTGTTGAATTTTTACCTGGAATAGTTTAATTTTCCGTTAAAATATTAATTTTCAGACAACATTTTTTTGTTTCAAAAATTTTTAAAATTTCAACCAAAAAAGTGAATTTTCAACTGAAATGAAGAATCATCAACTGGAAAATTTGAATTTTTAATCAAAAATATGAATTTAATTTTCTAGCAGAAAATAGGATTTTCAACATAATACATAAATTTTCATCTAGGAAAGATAAGTTTTAGAGCAAAAATTGAATAGGTAAATTTTTAGTTAAGGAAAATTAATTTGCAACTAAAGAGATTAATTTTTAAGTAAAATTATGGAATATTTCACTCTATTAGTGTAATTTTCGGTTTAAAAAAACTAATTTTCAACTAAAAAATGCATTTTCGACAAAATGGTTCAATTTTTAACTGGAATAATTTGATCCAAGAAAAAATGAATTTTAAAGACAAAAAGACGAATTTTTAACAAATAAAGATTGTTCAATCATGAAAAAAAAAGTTTACCTAAATTGTTAAACCTTCAAGCCAAAAGACGAGTTTTCTATGCAAAAATTGAATTTTCAATCAGAAAATATGATTGTCCAGCAAAATAATTAATTTTCCACAAAAATAGGCAAATTTTCAATTATCAAAAAAAAATAATAATAATAAATTCAACAAAGTATCCCAGAAGGATTAAATTTCTACGAAAACAGATTAATTTTTTAATTAAAAAGACCAATTTTCAAACAAATAGTTGAATTTTCATCCAAAAAAGATTTCAGTTGAATTTTCGATACCAAAATATGAATTTTAAACACGTAAATTTTCTATGAAAGAGTTGAATTTTTAACCAACACGAATGACTTTTTAACAGGATTATACTTAATTATATTTATTAAAATAAAAATAAAGTATGTGATAATAAATTTAGTTAAAGTAACTAACTTGAACATCTGAAAAAGTTAATTTAAAAAAAAAAGACGGAAAAGTGTACGAAAGAACTTATTTTCCATAAAAAAAAAACTTTGTATTACGTATTAATTAATAATATATTCACTTTATTATGTAGGAAGAGATCAATTTATCTGAAACATGTCATAATTACATAGAAACATTCCATCTATTTCAAAATTATTCCTATCCTGCAATACTTTTATCCATGTTTATTACAAAAAAATTTAAGCGTTCTAACATTTTTTGAAAAAAATTAAAGAATTAGATTACATATTTTTAAGAAACTAAAATAATTTTATTTTAAAACCGCAGCAAAAATCCTTTTGCCACAATTCGAAGATACAATAAAGATTATTTATTTATAGAAATTGAAATATCTACTATAAAAATCAAAAAGAAAAGTTGAGAGTCTACAATGATATCCAGAAAGTCGTTGTCCGTGAAACATTCTTCTATAAAATATTTCCTTACATGCGTGCGCAAATTGTACTAGGGCGAAAAATAAATTTTTTTCGAATCTGAACAGCCTCAGCTGTACCTTTTTAATCAACAAATAAAAAAAATTAATTTTACATGATTTGGAGGTCCCCTATTTGAATTTATTATTATTGTTTTTATTTTCTCAATGCCATCATTTTAAATAATTTAATGAACATTTTTAAACTCATTTTTAGGGAAAATAATAATTTTTTCTTACTTGTTATTTTCCTTCAAAATGAGTTATAAAATCCTATCTAAATTTAAAAATTAAATCTACCAATTTTCTAATAAATTATCGTAAATATTATACATGTTTTTATTTGCTATTTTCGTTGGAAATTGGTATTAAAAAAAAATTGATAGTCATTAAATTTAAATTTTTTTAAATTTTAGGCTGTGTTAGTTTTTTCAGTGAAAATGAGCATTTTCAAATAAAAATCATCAAGATTCCCCATTTTCAATCAAAATATTATTAATTAATTATATTATTTTTAATCAAATTTTTAATTAAAAAACATGAGAGTTTAAAGGTTCATAATTTTGAACAATTTTAGGTTAAGTTAACATTTACAACAAAAATTCGTATTTAAAAAAAAACATTATAATTTGACCAATATTTAGGATCTGTTAACAATTTTGAATTATTTTAGTGTCTTTTCGTCGGAAACTGGTATTTTTAATTAAAAAATTCGATTTTAAAGACGATTCACAATTTTCAACAATTTTAGGTTATGTTCTAGTTTTATGCAAAAAAATTGTATTTTAAAACAAAAATCATTAACGTTTAAACAAGATTTGCAATTTTCCACAGTTTCAGATTATATTAACGGTTTTCACAGGAAACCTTTTTTTAAAATCAAGAATCAATATGTTTTAAAAATTCATGACTGTTTAACAATTTTAGGTTATGTTATAGCGTTTTACAATAAAATTGGTATTTTAAAATAAAAATCATTATAATTTGACCAATATTCAGGATCTTTTAAAAATTTTGTATTACATTTTATGTGAGCGTTTTATATAAAAAATTGGTATTTAAAAATAAAAATCATGATAATTTGAAAAAGATAAAAAAAGATAAAATAAAGAATATATTAAATATTTAATTTTTATTTAGATACTAATTATTAGTCGTTTATTATTTTTATTATTAATTATTATTATTAGTCATTTAATTAAATACAAATATATTATTAAATTTAAAATCATCGGGGTTTTCGTCGAAAATTGGTATTTTTAACAATAAAAAAAATGATTTCAATAAAGATTCATAATTTTTAACAATTTTAGGTTATGTTAGCATTTTATACAGAAAATTGTTTATTTAAGAGAAAAATGTTAGCGTTTTACACCAAAAACCAGTGAACATTATAATTCAAACAAGATTTAGAATCTTTTAACAACTTTGAATTACGTTAGTGTTTTTCGTCGGAAATTTTTTTTTAAATAATAACAAATATTTAATAAATTTTTTAAAGTTTAAGGTTATATTAACATTTTTCAAAAGAAATCGAATATTAAAAAAAAAAGTAGATTTCGAAGAAGAATTATAATTCTAAAAAATTTTCTGTTATGTTAATGTTCTTTCGTAGGAAATTATTGATATTGTTAATAAAAAATTATTAGATTTCAAAAAACATTTACAATTTTTTTTTAATTTAGGGTTATGTTCGTATTTTTATCATTATTATATAATGATAATGATCATTATTATTATATAAGCTTGAAGAATTCTGATTGTGTTTTTCATCGAAAATTGAAATTTGTATTGAAAAATCATTAGAATTCAAAGAAGTTTAATAACTTTTGAACAATTTTAGGTTATGTCGGAGCTTTACACATTTTACATCGAAAAATGATATTTTCAAACAAAAATCATTATAATTTGAACAAGATTTAGAATATTTTAAACACTTTAGATTAGGTTAGTGTTTTTTGTTGGCAATTGGTATTTTTAATTTTTTAAATTATATTTTGAAGAATATTTACAATTTTTGAACAATTTTAGGTTACGTCAACATTTTTCACTAAAAATCGACTATTTTAAACAGAAAAAATTAGGTTTCGAAGAAGATTAATAATCTTGAATAATTTATTGTTATGATTTGTTAGCGTGTTTCGCTTAAAATTGCTATTGTTAATAAAAAATAAATATATTACAAAGAACATTTACATTTTTCCAAAAACTTTGGGGTTATTTTCGTATTATCATTACTATATAAATATTGTTATTATATTATCATTAGATTAATGATTTTTGTTCAAAAGAATAAAATTTACGATTGTGTTTTTCGTCGAAAATTAAACTTTTTATTAAAAAATCGTTAGATTTCAAAGAAGTTTAATCATTTTTGAACAATTTTAGGTTAAATTGGCGTTTTACGTCGAAAATTGATATTTTCAACCAAAAATCATTATAATTTGAATAAGATTTAGAAGCTTATAACAACTTTGGATTATGTTACTATTTTTTGCTGGCAATTGGTATTTTTAATTTCTTTTTGATATATTTTAAATAATATTTATAATTTTTGAACAATTTTAGGTTATGTTAACATTTTTCACCAGAAATCGGCTTTTTTAAACAGAAAATATTAGATTTGGAAGATTTATAATCTTTAATAATTTATTGTTGTTTTGTTAGTGTTTTTCATTAAAAATTTCTATTGTTACTAAAAAAATCATTAGATTGCAAAGAACATTTACAATTTTCCAAAAACTTTAGAGTTATGTTCGTATTATATCAATATTGTTATTATATTATCATTAAATTATTTTTGTTTAAAAGAATAAAATTTATATGCTTGAAGAATTTTAGATTGTGTTTTTCATCGGAAATTGAAATTTTTATTAAAAAATCATCAGCTTTCAAAGAAGTTTAATAATTTTTTAACAATTTTAGGCTGCGTTGACGTTTTACATCGAAAATTGGTACTTTCAATCAAAAATTACAATTTGAACAAGATACAGGATCGTATAACAATTTTGGATTATGTTAATGTTTTTCGTCGGCAATTGATATTTTTAATTTAAAAATTATATTTTAAAGAATATTTACAATATTTGAACAATTATGTTAGTATTTTTATCAGAAATTGGTATTTTAGACACACACAAATATTATATATTAATTCTGAAGTGAAGATATTAACTTTCTATTATTTTAGATAATAGATACGATTAGATACAAAGACGTATTAATATTAATTTTACATTTTAATTTATAAACTGAGACCAAAAAAAAGAAGAAAAAAATGATTTAAATTTAAATTAACATACATTTTTAACTAAAAATAGAATAGTTAATTTTTCAGTAAAAACATTAATTTTCAAGCCAAAGAAATGAATTTTTCACCAAGAAGATTAATATTCTATCACAAAAAACGAATTTTCAATTTGAAAGAACGCTTTTTACTAAAAAAAAAGCATTAGATTCGAAAGAATATTTACAATAAAATTATATTTTCAAGACGTTGCTAAAATAAAAACAAAAAATCAATAAAAAGGACAAAACTGAGTCCAGTGTGCGTGTTCAGATTGAAAAATAATTTTTTTAATCACCCTACTGTGTACGATAGCTCGAAAGAATTGCACAAATGCTCAAAACATGCTATTTTTTTCCATCACAGCCAATTCATTATAATAAATCTCGATGACAACTTTGTACGACACCATACATGCTATCCATGTAAAATCCACCCTTGAGTCTAATAAACTAGTCTTTTGTCGCCCTAGGGAAAAAGATACATAAGAATAAGAAAACAAACCAGAACCGCAAAATCACTCATGTATCTTTTTGCCCAGGATGGCAGAATTATTCTATACAATCCCTGCTAGCAGGAAACGTATTTACAGCTGAATAATATCTGATATAAGATACCGTTTTCATATTTCTAGAAAAAAAAAACGTAATCGTAAACAAAAGGATCGATAGAGAGACTAAAACGAAGAAAAAACTGGAGAAAAAGTTGATTGACAGAGTCGATTGGAGGTAGTTTTGATAATGAATAGTAGCTTTTGATAGAAAATAATGTGGATACTAGGAAAAGATGAAAACTACGACTTCTCAGGTGATGGCTTAATATCTTGACTCAAATCACTGATATCTAACGTTGTGTCCGTTAAACAGTCTGACACAGAATCTGCACTGACACTACTACTTTCCAGTTTTGAATCCTCCAAACTGTCGTTTTCGAGAACTTTACTATCATTTTGCGATTCAAGGATTTTGCTTTCATTTTGCGATTTCACATTATTCAATTCCACCTCGAATTCTGCCCATGGATTCTCAAATATTGAATTTAAATCTAGATATGCTTTGATATCTACATTTCTTGGCGAATTTTTCTGATAATTCTGAAACAATAAAATGTATCTTGAAAATTCTGCTTTAAGTTATAAAGTTCACGTTCGAAAATTGGAAATTGCAGAAAATAGGGGCCACTCAGTGTTTTGAATAATCAAATTTCTTTTTGGTTGCATTATTTGAAATTTCAAAATAAATGATTCAAGATCATCACAAAATACGGAAATGCCGGTACGAACAGCCCGATTTTTTCAGCACGATTAGCCAAATTTTATGGTACAAATATTCTATTAAATAAATAAACAATAACTTTTTTAAAAAGTTGATAAAATCAAGAAAAATAGCTCCAATATTAAATACAGTCTTTAAATTCCTATAATTTCTAGTAAATATATTGCACGTTCAGCAAAATAGAAGAATTTTTAATCAAAAAGATGAATTAAAAGACGAAATTTCAACAAAATAGTTAGATTTTCCACAAAACAAAAATTTTCAACAAAAAAGGGAACAGTTACATTTTTAGTCAAAAAGATTAACTTCTAACCAAAATAAAAACGAATTTTCAACAAAATAGTTAAATGGTTAACCAAAAAGACGATTTTCTAACAAAAAATTAATTTTCTACCAAAAAGATTAATTTTCTACCGAAAAAAAAGAACTTTCAACAAAATACAGGAATTTTGAACCAAATAGTTGAATTTTCAGTTAAAAAAATTCATTTCCAACAACAACAAAAAACAGAATTTTTAATAAAATATTTAAATTTCCACCACGGAAATGAATTTTTAGTTTTGCATTTTCGACACAAAAAAACGTTTTCAACAAAAAAGGCAACAGTTCAATTTTTAGTCAAAAAGATTAAATTTTAACCAAAATAAAAACTAACTTTCAGCCAAATAGTTCAATCTTTAACCAGATAGTTGAATTTTCAACAAAACAAAATTAATTTTCTACTAATGAATAGTTGAATTTTCAGTTAAAAAAATTAATTTTCAGCAACAAAAAAAAACAGAATTTTTAATGAAATATTTAAATTTCCACCACAGATCTGAATTTGTAAATAAAATAATTTTAATTTTCAGCCAAATAGTTAAATTTTTAACCAAATAGTTTAATTTTCAACCAAAAAATTAATTTTCTACCAAAAAGACGAATTTAGAACCAAATAGTTGAATTTTCTACTAAAAATAAAAAATAAATTGTCTCTGAAAAGTTCAATTTTCAGTTGAAAAAAATTAATTTTTAACCAAAATAAAAACGAATGTTCAACTAAATAGTTAAACTTTAAACCAAAGAGCTGAATTTAAAACTAAAATACATGAATTTTCAACCAAAAAGATTAATTTTCTACAGAAAAAAAAGAACTTTCAACAAAATACAGGAATTTTGAACCAAATAGTTAATTTTCAGTTAAAAAATTAATTTCCAACAACACCAAAAACAGAATTTTTGATAAAACATTAAAATTTCCACCACAGAAATGAATTTGTAATTAAAATGAGTTTAATTTTCAGCCAAATAGTTAAATTTTTAACCAAATAGTTTAATTTACAACCAAAAAATTAATTTTCTACCAAAAAGACGAATTTAGAACAAAATACATAAATATTCAACTATATAAATAGATTTTCTACTAAAAAAAGAGATAAATTGTGAGTCAAAAATGGAATGGTTCACTTTTCAGTTAAAAAAATTAATGTTCAACTAGAGATGAATTTTTAAATAGAATAATGTAATATCCAACTCGATTAGTTAAATTTCCAGTTAAAAAAGTTATTTCTCAAACAAACAAAAAAACGAATTTTCAATAAAATAATTAAATTCTTAACTGGAAATTAATTTGCAACAACAAAAATTAAAAAAAAATTATTAAATTTTCAACCAAAAAGATAAATTTTCAATTAAAATGATTAATCTTGAACCAAGAAAAAATGTATTAGTGGTATTATTTGCCAAATAAATCAATGAAAACTTTAAAAAGTAGTTCATAAAAACGACAAAAAGAGTCACAATGTTAAATACAGCCCAAAATTTTCTCAAAACGGGGGAAATAGGGTGATTTTTTTACGAAAATGGGGGAATAAAATCTTTTTAATAAAATTAATGCAGGTACCATATTAAATTAATATTAAACGCTTTAAATTCCTAACATTTTAAGTAAAAATATTGCATTTAAAAAAAAAACAGATAAATTTTCAAGCATTTAGGATTAATTTTCTACCAAAAACGATAGAATTTTCCAAAAAAATAATTGAGGCTTGAAAGATATTTGAATTTAAACTAAAAATATGAATTTTACAACAAGAATATTAATTTTCTACCAAGTAATAGTTGATTATTCAATCAAAAATCACGAATTTTCATCAAAATAATTGAATCCTCAACCAAAAGAGATTATTGTTTGTCAACTAAACAGCAGTTGCATTTCTGAGCCTTAAAGATGAAATTTCTACCAAAAAAGATGAATTTTCAACAAGATTAATTTTCTACAAAAAATTGTGTTTAACCAAAAAGATGAATCTCGAAAAAATAGAATAAATATTTAACAAATATTTGACTTTTCAACTAATAATATGACTTTTCTAACAAGAAGATTAATTTTCTATCGAAAAAGACGAATTTTCAATAAAATACACAAATTCTCAACCAAATAGTTGAATTTTCAACAAAATACGTGAATATTTAACTAAAATTATGAACTTTTAACAAAAAACATGAATTTTTAACAGACTAGTTCAACTTTCAACCATATACAGATTTCAATTTTTAACAAAAAAAAAAGATGAATTCTCGACGAAACTTGTAATAGTTGTTATTTCAACGAAAAAGATATTAATTTTTTATAAAAAAAACAGTTGAATTCAAACAAAAAAGACGAATTTTCAACAAAATAGACGAATCATCAACAAAAACAGATTCATTTTCAACAAAGTAGTTGAATTTTTATTGAAAAAATATAAGTTTTCTACGTAAAGAGATAAATTTTAAACAATAGAGTTGAGTTTTCAAGTTACAAAGTGAAATGTTTTAGAAAACAGTTGAGCTTTAAGCCGTAAAAGATGAATTTTCAAACAAATAGTTGAATTATGAACAAAATATTTTTAACCAAACCGTTATATTTACAACCATATAATTAAAATTGCAAACAAAATAGAGGAATTTTCAACAAAATATTTGAATTTTAAACCAAATGATCGAATTGTCAAACAAAAGTTATTAAAGTTCAATCAAAAAAGAAGAATTTTCCACAAAATAGTTTTACTTCCAAAAGGGAATACTTTTTATTAATATACATGATTTTTCAACCAAATATTTTCATTTTTGATGGAATTTTCAACCGAAAAGGTTATATTGCTACCAAAAAAGACAAATTTTCGACAAAATAGATGATTTTCTAACAAAAGAAAAGATAAACTTCCAAGAAAAAATAGAATAGAATAGACTAAATAGAATTTTTAATACAAAAAATGTTAAATTAAACCTTTCAAACAACAGAAGAGTTGAATTTTCAATCAAGAAAGATTTTTCAATCAATAAAGAAAAAAATCTCATACAAAATGTAAAAAATTTTAGTCATAAAGACGAATTTTTGAAAGAAAAAGTTAAATTTACAACCCAAAAGGATGCATTTTATACCAAAATAATTGAATTGTCGATCAAAAAAGAAGAGTTTTCAACAAAATAAGTGGATTTTCACACGAAAATGATCAATTTTCTACAAAAATGAATTAGCTACATTTTTAGTAAAAAAAAAGTTAATTTTCACCAACAAAACATTTCTTACTAAAATTTGTTCAATTTTTAACCAAAGAAATTAACTTTTAACTAAAATGATGTATCTTTAGTCAAACAAATAATTTTTTTAACCAAATTGTAAAATTTTCAACCAAAAATGGTATGAATATTCAGTTTAAAAAATTAGTTCTGAATAAAATAAAAAAAAGAATTTTCAACTATAATGATAAATATTCAATAAAATAATTAAGCTTCAACTAAATAGTTGAATTTTCAATAAAAAGAAATGCTAGAAAAAAAAACACACTTTTTTAACAAAATAAATGAATTTTCAAGTAAAAAATATACATTTTTAACAAAAAATAAAATAGTTTAGTTTTAAGCGAGAGAAATAAGTTTTTGACGAAATAGTTCAATTTTCAACCAAACATACGTATTTTCAACTAAAAAAGATAAATTTTCAACAAGAAATAGAATAGTTTAAATTTAATTTAGAGAAATAGGTTTTTAACCAAATTAAAAAAATTTTCAACAAAATAGTTAAATTTTTAACCAAGTAGGTGAATTTTCAAACAAAAAGATTTAATATGAGAACATTTCTAACCAAAAAGATGAATTTTCAAATAAAATTATTTATTTTTGAATAAAAGGGTGATTTTCAATCAAGAAGATTAATTTTCTGCCAAAAAAGACGGATTTTCGACTAAAATGACGAATCTTCAACCAAAAAACATAGTTTTAACAAACAATGTTCAACTTTTAACCGAATTCCAACGAAAGAAGATAAATTCTTATCGGAAAATATAATACATAGTTAGATATTTCAACAACAAAAATTTAATTTAAAATTAAAAACAAGCAATTTTAGTTAAATTGCCATTTCCATCCGGATTCATAACAATCCAATGGAGAGCCCTTTTTATACATTTTACATACGAACTAATTATTATTTTATTGATATTCTCTAATTTTCCTGGCTCTAAAACGGCAAATTTACTGAAAAAATGTGAATTTTTATATTTTTCACAAGTTTTCAAATAATACGATGAATAAGTTAATTAATTTCGTCATTTCGGGCAAAAAATGTAACCAAAAGTAACCTTTTCATAAAATCAGTCACTTTTTCGGAACAGCGGATAAAAAAAGTAACTAAGTTACTAAAATGTAACTAAGTTACTAAAAAGTAACCCGTTCTGAGCCCTGCATTTGGAAATTTTATTATTTGGGACTTTTCCAATTAGGAAATTTTATTTTTCGTGATTTTTCAGTCGTCCCAAAAAAAATAAATAGTAAAATATATATAAACATAAATCTGTCAAACATAAACATATATAAGATAAACATATAAAAAATATATAATAAAATAAAATCAAAAATTTTTACACATTCTGGAGCTTCTTCCAAATCTCCTAGCCCAAAACGTTACTGTGTAGCCTTTGCACTCGCGACGAAACCTGTCGCGACACGTCCATTGTTGATAAACATTGGCAAGGATGGAAAATGTCAGCCATTTTCCACCCGCACCGCACACAATTCGATTTCGCGCAAAAGAAAACAAATCCATCGGTTTCCTGGTGATTTTACTCTACTCAAGAACTTCCGGTTTCGGGTGTCGGCGAAAATCGAATCTTGGATCTAATAAATCTCTCGCGAACAAGACCTCCGATCTGCACATCGCGACGACCAAAAATTGACTGACGTTGACCGTTAAAAAAAGAGGCTGAACTGACTGAAAAATGGTGGACACCCCCACCCTCCATATGCGAAATACTTGCAACTTAAATGTGATTTTATCACAATGCACAGTGGCTTGAGTGAAAAATTGAATTGATTCGCACCAAAAATCTGACCTTGAGAACGCACCCCTTCCTCTCTGCTTCCCGGCTGAGAATAATACACTGATTCTTTAACGAACTTTTTAGGGGTTTATCGGTAATTTTTGGCGCAATTATGTTAACATACTTGCGCCAAAAGTCTATTCTTTAGATATAGGATTAATTTAATACTGATTTCTCCTCTATAAAATGTTATGAAATAAAATATTAATTTAGAAACATTCGGATTTCTTAATATATTAATATTTGTTTATAATTATTAATATTTTTATTTAGCGAATAGGGCATCCTTGATAAAAACAAAGATGGCGTCATATGGGTGAATTTTTTTTAACGACTAAACTAGATTTAAATAATGTGAATTCGATTTCATAATTGACTAAACCAGAATTACCGAGATATGTGTCAATTATAAATATTTATTCAATGGTAGAATTATGATACATAATCTGAATTTTGTATTGGGTTAATCAAATACTTTTAAAATCAACTCCAGTTTCTGACATGTAAAATATACAAACAAAATAAAATTCAAAATAACTACAAATAAATAAAAAACATTATAAAAATAACTTAATTTAACAATTGGGTTGAAAATTCGTCTTTTTCGATAAAAAATTAATCTTCTTGGATGGAAATACAACAATTTGATTAAAAAATTATTTATTTTGTTAAAAAATCGTCTCTTTTAAAGTAAAGTAATCTTCTTGGTTGAAAATTAAACTATTTCTTTAAAAATTTATGTATATTATACCGACAATTCGTCTTTTTTAGTACAAAATCAATTTTCTTTGTGGAAGATTTATAATTGTAGTGTAAAATTTATCTCTTTGGTCGAAAATAGAACTAATTTTTTGACAATTCGTCTTTTTTTAGAAAAAAATTTGTTTTCTTTGTGGAAGATTTATCATTTTAGTTGAAAATTGATCTCTTTGATCGAAAATAGAACTAATTTGTTGATAATTCGGTTTCTTGGTTAAAAGTTCAATTTTTAGCTTAGAATTCACCTATTTGTTTGAAAATTCAACTGTTTTGTAGAAATTTTGTTCTTTATTAATTTAAAATTTAACTATTCCATTTTTGTTAAAATTTGATTGAAAATTCATCTTTTGGTAAAAAAGTCATCTTGCTTGATTGAAAATTCATTTGGCTTCTAAAAGATTGGTCTTTCTTGCTTGAAAATTCAACTAAAGGGTTGAAAACTCATCTTTGTAGGTTAAAAATTCAGCTATTTGTTTAGAAAATCAACTATTTTCTTAAAAAGTCATCCTTTTGATCGAAATTCAACTATAATATTGAACATTCATCTTTTTGAGTAGAAAATTAATCTTTTGGTAGAAATGTCATATTTTTTTGTTGAAAATTCAACTATCTTCTACAAGATTTGTCTTTCTGGCTTGAAAATTCAACTATTTACGTGGAAATTGATTTTCCTTGGTTGAGAATGACCTTTTTTGTTGAACATTCATCTTTTCGGGCTTAAAAGTCAAATTCTGTCTAAAGAATTAGACTTTTCAGCTAGAAAACTCAATTCTTCTGTTAAAAATTCGTCTTTTGGGACAGTAAAATAAAATTAGTATATTTCTGATTGATACAAATATTTTATTATGTTTCTTTGACTTTTACATTACGCTTTTTGAAAAGGATTACTAATTTTAGTATTTTTTCCATAAATAAGTTTGAACATATGTAATATAAAAGTATCATAAAATATAGTATCATTGAAAAAATTAATTCTGTCTTTCAGTTTCAGGTTAGCTAAATGCTAATGCAGCACGGTGGGCCAGGATCCAATAAAAGTGGCAAAAAATCGATTTTTTCGTCAAATTTGTATAAAACTTGGTACAAAGTCAAAGATTACTAATTCAAAATGACGGACCCTATATGGCCGATATCTGTTTTAACAATGCTAAAATTGAGTACTGCTATGCATTTTTCTGATTTTTCTCTCGATATTTTCTCAAAATTAATTGAAATTAATTGGTCGGAATAATGGAATTAAACAAAAATTAAAAATAATCGATATTTTTGAAGAAACAATAATTATATATTTTAGAAGTAACGTTAACATGAAAAGGATTTTACCATGTATTTAGTTTGTAATTTAGAAGGCTATAAATAAATAATTCAGTTTTAAATTGAAGTAATTGACTTACTTATTCTTTCATTAGGATTTTTTAAATCCTAGTAAAAAAAACCCTCTTCGGTCGGCATCAGAATTTTTCAAAAATTCAATTAAGAATATTATAAATTGAGAAACTTAAAGATATTTTTTCAAAGTATGATCACATTTTTCATATTAAAAAAATTGGTGGCCTCTTTTGTTTATTTTCCTTGCTTTTATTTTCTCCACAGTGCTTGAAATTTAAGGCTTTAATTTTGAAATAAAGCTTTACAAAATTACACATTTTATGTTAAATCCTTCAAAAACTGACAAAATTAAAATTTGAATACATTTAGGAAATGTTCTCCTTTTCAAAATTACGAATGATAAAAATGATTACAGATTTGAGGTGATTGAAGTTGAACAATTTCAAAAGATTTGTAATTTTCTATTGAATTTGATTCTAATAATTCAAAACAGTTTTGTGTCAAATTTAAATCGTTCAAAATTATACAATTTGAAAATGAAAAATTCTTCATTATTCAATGATTTTAAATTGCCAAAGTTTTAAATTGAATTATCATAAACTCAAATTTAAGTATTTTGAGGTAGATTTTCAATTTAGATCTTCCAAAAGTCTAGGATTTTAAAATTGCTGATGACATTTTTTTATTGAACACAAATTTAATCAATTCTAGAATTTAAACAATTTTCAAAAACTGAAAAAAAAATTTTTTACAGTTCGGCAAACTTAAACGCAATTTTTAGTATTTGTTAAATATTTTAAAAAAATATATATTCCATGTGATATTTAACTAAAGTTAGATTCATCAAAATTTAAACATCTTTCTCTCACTTTTACAATTTTAAATTAATAGTGTTTACATTAAACAATTTCAATTTTGTAACATATTAGACAATTTCTGGACGTTGTAAATTCAACAGTTTCTGAATTAGCATTCTCGTTTTACATTTAAATGAAACCTGATTTAATAGAAGCCAATGAGAAAACCCAACTATTTTTTATTGAAAGTTAATTCTTTTTTGTTGAAAATTCATATTTTTTTATTGAAAATTCATTTTTTTTTCAATTGAAAATTGAATTATTTTGCTGAAAATTCAACAATTTTGTTAAAAAGTCATCCTTTTTGGTTAAAAACTGTCTTTTTGGGTAGAAATTCATCTTCTTGCTTGAAAATGAACTTTTTCGTTAAAAATTCATATTTTTGTGTTGAAAATTCAACTTTTTTGTAGAAGATTCGTCTTCTTGGCTTGAAAATTCAGCAATTTGGTTGAAATCTTTTTTTTTTGTCACAACTAAAAAATCGTTCTAGGATGGAAATTCAACTGCTTGGTTGAAAGTTGAACTCTCTATTAAACAAATTAATTTTGTTGCTTGAAGATTCGTGATTTAATGACAAAAATTCATCTCTTTGGTTAAAAATTATTTTTTTTTTTGTTTAGTAGAAAATTAACTTTTCGAACTGAAAATTAAACTATTCTATTATGTTTTTAGTGGAAAATTTGTGTTTTTAGTTGAAAATTCGAATATTTGGTTAAACATGTATCCATTTTGTTTAAAGTACAATATTTTTACTATAAATGTTAATAATTAAAAGCATTTTAAATTGAATTTAATATAGTACCGATATTGATTGTATTTAAAAAAATTTATTCCCCTATTTTTGAGAAAAATTTCCTTATTTCCAGTATTTATAGAATTTTGGCCTGCAAAGTCTGTTATCATTACATAATTATTTATTATATTTGATTTAACTTTTTTAAATTTGAACTTAAAATGACATTTAGGTGAAGGTGCGTGTGTTAAAATAGTTAAATGCATTTATATAAGGTTAAAGCACTTGAGTAAATTTTGTATAAATAAATTACGAAAAAATATATATATATATATATCGTAACACAATCATAAATGTTTAATATTTGATTATTTTTCTATTTATTTTCAGGTCTAAAATTTGGTATCAGCTAACAACAGTAAGTCTCGAGGAGCATCTGGGATTTCCTCCTTTCAAGATTTTATATATTACAATAAAAATAATACAATAAAATGTACTCTTGATTCGATCACAATACTTTACAATAAATATAACACTTTTGAAAATATTAGACATTTTATTTTATAATATTGCCCTTTTCTTCGAAGATTCAGTCTTTTAGATTTATAAGATTTTCAAACTGAATATTGTTGTTTATTGTCTTAGAATTGTATATTTGAACCTAAAAAAATTACAAATTTTGTTTTGTTATTTTTAATACAATTTGTCGGAAATGCAGACAATTGTATAGGTTATTAAAATACTAAATTTGATATTGTACAATTTTGTACACTATTATATAAGTACTGGATCTAATAGTATTTGTTTCATGAGGGTAATTAAGAAAATACAAATGATTTTTTTTCTGATTTCAGTTTCAAAACGTAAGTTTTCATTTAAAAATTGCAAAAAAATACCCTGGATTGAGTATTCCATAAAATTAGAAATTAAAGATTTAGTTATTCTCTATTTGATATTGTTAATATTTTTTACATATACAAAACTGGACTTGAGTTGAAAAATATTTTAATAATCTGATAAAAAACGAAGGTAATATATAATAATTCTTACATTTAATAAATAATGTAAGTCGATCTATTATTTTGTCTTCATAAGGGCCATTAAGAGAATTAACATTAATTCTGTACTGATGATTTCCGGTCTTAATATAGTTTTCAAAAAATTAGCAATGAAACATTAATTTTATTAAAACAAAATAATTTAACACAAGATGCATTCCATCATCCGCCTGGTCCACCACGTTTAAGTTTTAATTTATTTCGTGAAATAAGAACCGATAAAGAAATATGAAAAGGGGCCATGCATAAATTACGTATAGTTTTTTTCTCAAATTTTGAACCAAGTACCTCACTTTATTAGGGTAACGGTTGCATTTTCAACAAAAAAAGATGAAATTTTGACCAAAAGAGTTGAATTTTCAAAAAGAGTTGGATATTCAATCAGGAAAGAATTTTCAGTAAATAAAGAAAAAAATGTCATAAGAAATGTTGAATTTTCAAGTCAAAAAGACGAAATTTCTATAAAAACAGTTCAATTTTCAACCAAACAATTGAATTTCAACTAAAAAAATGAATTCCATACGAAAAAGACGAATTTTTAACCGAATAGTTGAATTTTCAACCAAGAAGATTATTTTTCTACCGAAAAATAGGAATTCTCAAGAAAATGCATATATTTTTTATCACATTGTTGTATTTTCAAACAAGAATATCAATTCAAAAAAAAAAAAATTTTTTAACAAATTACATAAATTCTCAACCGAATTGTTGAATTTAAAAATTTAAAAAAATGAAATTTTAACAAGAATGGGATAATTAAGTTTTAAATATGAAAAGAAAACTATTTTTATACAAAACAGTTGAATTTTTAACCATATAGTTTAATTTTCAGTTAAAAACTTAATTTTTAACCCAAGCAACGTATTATTAACAAATTAGTTCCATTTTAAACAAAAGAGATAAAATTTACACTAACATTATAAATGTTCAACAAAGAAAATTAATTTTTTATTACAAAAGACAAATAATCAAAAAAAAAAAAAAAAAATAGTTGAATTTTCTACCAACAAGATTAATTTTCTCCAAAAAAATTCGAAATTGTTGACCAAATTGTTGAATTTTCAACCACGAAGATTAATTTTCTACTAGAGAAGACCAATTTTTAACAAATTACATAAATTTTCAAACAAATTGTTGAATTTTCAAACCAAAAAGAATTAAATTTTAACAAGAAAGGAATACTTGAATTTTAAATTAAAAAAAAAACGAAATAAAAAAAAACAGTGAAATTTTGAACCAAATAGGTAAATTTTATACAAAAATAATTAATTTATGTCCAAAAAAAACGAATTATTGACAAATTAGTTCCATTTTGAACCAAATACATGAATCTTAAACTAAAATAATAAATCTTCCACAATGAAAACTAACTTTCTACTAAAAAAGACGAATTCTCAATATAATATACATACATTTTTAACGAAATAGTTTAATTTTTAACCAAGAAGATTTCTTTACTTTGAAAAATAAATTTTTGTAACAAAATAAATAAATTAAAACCAAATTGTTGAATTTCCATCCATAAAGATTAATTTTATATAAAAAAAGACAAATTTTTAACAAATTACATAAATTTTCAATCTAATTGTAGAATTTTTAAACTGAAAAGAATCAAATTTTAACATAAATGGAATACCTCAATTTTAAATAAATAAAAAAACGAAATTTCTACAAAACAGTTGAAGTTATAACCAAATAGGTACATTTTATGATTAAAAAAATTTACTTTTAAACGAAATAAATTTAATTTTGAACTGAAAGAATAAATTATCAACAAATTAGTTCCATTTTCAAACAAGGAGATGAATTTCAAACCACCATTATAATTCTTCAACAAAGAAAATTAGTTTTTACAAAAAAAGACCTATTCTTGACAAAACGCATACATTTCTAAAAAGTATAGTTGAATTTTCAACCAAGAAGATTAATTTTCTACGAAATAAGATGAACTTTCAACAAAATACATGAAGTTTTAACTAAACTGTTGAATTTCCAACCATGAAGATTAATTTTCTACCAAAAAAGACGATTTTCTAACAAATTACATAAATTTTCAACCAAATTGTTAAATATATATTTATTTTTATTACATTTTTTCATTTATTTACGTATTCTGGAGTTTGTTTTGTTCATACAATTTACATATCAGAAACTGGACTTGATTTAGAAAATATTTTACTAACATAATACAAAATTCACATTATGTATCATAATTCTACCATTTAATAAATATTCAAAATTAACGCGTATCTCGATAATTCATATTTTACTTAATTTTTAAATCGAATTCACATTATTTACATCTATTTTCTTCGTTTAAAAATTTCACCAATATGACGCCATCTTTGTTTATACCCAGAATGCCCTATTCGTTAAATAAATATATTAATAATTAAACAAATATTAATATATTAAGAAATACGAATGTTTCTAAATTAATATTTGATTTTATTGCATTTTACATAATAAAAATCATTATTAAATTAAGCCTATATCTAAAGAATTGACTTTTGGCGGAAGTATGTTAACATAATTGCGCCAAAAATTATGCATAAGCCCCTAAAAAGTTCGTTAAAGAATCAGTATGTTATTGTCTGTTATTGTCCGTCGGGAAGCAGAGAGGAACGGGTGCATTCTCTAGGTCAGATTTTTGGTAGGAATCAATTAATTTTTTCACTCAGGCCACTGTGCATTGCGATAAAATCACATTTAAATTAAAGTATTTCGCATATGGTGATGGAGGGGGGTCCACCATTTTTTTAGTGAGTTCAGTCTCGTTTTTTAACGGTCAACGTCATTCAATTTTTGGTCGTCGCGCTGTTTGGATCGGAGGTCTTGTTCGTGAGAGACTTATTAGATCAAAGATTCGATTTTCGTCGACACACGAAACCGGAAGTTTCTCATTATACTAAAATCACCGGGAATCCCATGCATTTATTTTATTTTTCGGGAAAAATCTAACGAAATCGAATTGTGGGTGGCGCGGTTGAAAATGGCTGACATTTTTTATCCTTGGCCGAGACAGTTTTTCCGTATTCGGGTGTGTTTTGTGAAAAATTGAAGCCGGGAACGCGGTTTTAAAATATTTGATTCTTGGTATTAAATAACACTTTCCTAGATAAGAGTCACCTCGTTTGTTTTTTGCCTCGTGCAACACGGCAGGAACCAGTCCAATGTTTATCAACAATGGACGTGTCGCGACAGGTTTCGTCGCGAGTGCAAAGGCTACATACGAACTTTTTGGGCTAGGAGATTTCGAAGAAGCTGCAGAATGTGTAAAAAAATTTTATTTTATTTTATTATATATATTTTATGTACGTATGTATATTTTGTATATTTATGTTTTATATATTTATGTATTATATGTTTATGTTATATATATTTTATTATTTATTTTATTTTTGGTAAATATTTTTAAAGTGTAGGTTTACCGAAAATATTTTGGTTGCGCTCATCGAATTTCAGTAAAGTTATCCCGGGACGACTGGAAAATCCCGAAAAATAAAATTCGCGACATTGCGAAATTCCCGAATTGGAAAATTCTCACATAATAAAATATCCGAATAATAAAATTTTCGATTTGTAATATTCCCGAATAATAAAATTAACGAATAATGAAATTCCCGAAGAGTTTATAATAGTACTGAATTAGAAAATACACGAATAATTATATTCCCGACAGTTTATAATATTACCGAATTGGCAAATTACCGAATAATAAAATTCCCGACAGAAAATTTACCGAATTATTAAATATATGAAATTTTCCGAATCATAAAATTCCCGAATTTAAATAATTAAAATTGTTTTAAAAAAAAAATTTCATCCAGAAATATATATATTTTTTAATTATTCATATTTCAAATGAAAATAACAATTTAAAAAAATTTTAAACATTTAAAATATTTTTGTTTATAAAACTGATTATATTTGTACTAAATGAATTTTATTTATAAAAACATTTTAATTGATTAAATTTGAGAATTTTCTAATTTGGATATTTTATAATTCAGCAATTTTCTGTCTAGAATTTTATTTTTCGGGAAGTTTTCAATTCGGTAATATTATAAACTGTTTGGGAATTTTCCAATTCGGGAACAGTTTATAATGTTACCAAATTTGAAAATTCCCGAAAAATAACATTCCCGAGCAGGATTTAATATAACCGAATTCGAAACTTTCTGAATAATAAAATTCCCGAAAAATAAAATTCCCGAACAGTTCATAATAGAACCGAATTTGAAAATTCCTGAATAGTTTATAATATTACCGAAATGTAAAATTACCGAATAATAATATTCCCAACAGTTCATAATATTCTCGCATTTGAAAACTCCCGACAGAAAATTGCCAAATTATAAAATATATTCTAGAAATTACCCGACTTTAAACAATTAAAAAATTTTTTAATAAAAAATTGCATCCAGAAATATATATTTTTTGAATTATTGTTCTTTTAAATTCAAACAATAATTTTAAAAACTTTAAACATTAAAAATATTTTGTTGATAAGAATATTTGATTATATTTTTAATAAATGAATAATATTTATCAATTTTTGTTTAATTGTTTGAATTCGGGAATTTTGCAATTTGGGAATTTTATTATTCGGGAATTTAGTTATTTGGGAATTCTACTATTTGAAAAATTTTGCAATTCGGACATTTTATTATTAGGAAATGTTATTATTCGGGAATCTTCAAATTCGGCAAGTTTACAGTATCGGGAATTTAAAAATGACCGAACAATAAAATTCCCGAATTGGAAACTTCCTGAATAATAAAATTCCCGAAAATAAATTTCCCGAACAGTTTATAATATTACCGAATTTGAAAATTCCTGAATAATAAAATTCTCGAACAGTTTATAATATGATCGAATTGGAAAATTTATGCACACACGTTATTTAATTAACTAGCATTATCAATCGTGAACCAAGCATGCCCGTAATCTTCCGGTTTAAGGGGAAAAATAAAAATTTCGATTACCCTTGTATTTTTTAGATTTTATTGGTTATTTATTTGTTTTTAAGGTTATATAAATATATTTTACTAATACTCTTGCAAAAAATCCAAAAGATTTTGGAAAAATTCAGATGTCAAATCAAAATTTCAACAAAAAAGTCCATCTTTAACGTAATGTTTGAACTTTTAAACGAAAAACATTACATTTACCCTATATTAAATTAAAATTTGGAATTAATTTCGGTTGAAAATTCCTCTCTTTCGCTGAAAACTTAACTATTTTGTTGAAAATTAATTTTTTTCTGGTTAAATATTAATTCATTTAACTAATACATAATTTAAGTACATATAACATTTTTCGTTGAAAATTAAACTATTTGTTTGAAAGCTCAACTTCTTTGGTAAAAATTCATTTGTTGGTTAAACATTGAATTATTTTGTTAAAAAATTTTTTTAAATGAAAATTTAATTATTCGATTTTTGGTTGAGAATTCGTCATTTTTGATTAAACTATTTGGTTGTAAATTTATCTTTTTTTAATTGAAAAATCAACTGGTTGGTTAAAAATTAATTTTTTTGGTTGAATTAAATTGCTTTTGACTTAAATTGCAAATCTTTACTGGTTTAAATATGCACTATTACATTTTTCGTGGCGGCTTAATCTTTTTCGGTTTAAATTTGAACTAGTGGACTGACATTTTTTTGCTTAATTAATTTTTTTAACTGATAATTTAACTATACCATTTTTGTGTGAAAATTAATCTTTTTTAGATGAAAATTAAACTATTTTGTTGCAAGTGGAACTTCTTTGTTAAAATTCATTTTATTGTCAAAAATTTCACCGTTTTATTAAAAATTCTTTTTTTTTTTTTGAAAATTAATTTTTTAATTGAAATTTAACTGCTTGAACTCTTTTTGAAGAAAATCCTGTTTTTGGTTGATGATTCTTCATTTTAGACAATAAATCATCTCTTTCTGAAACTTGAACTATTTTGTTGAAAATAGTTTTTTTTTTTGGTAAACAATAAGATTTTTAACTGAAAATTTAACTATACTGTTTTTGGTTAAAAATAATCCTTTTTATTTGATAATCAAACTATTTTGTTGAAAGTGGAACTTCTTTGTCAAAATTCATTTTATAATTAAAAATGTAACTATCTTATTAAAAATCCGTTTTTTTTGTTGAAAATTAATTTTTTTTTTAACTGAGATTTAACTACCATAACTATTTTTTTGAAAATTACTTTTTGTTTGGTTGAATAATTATGCTTTTTACTGATAATTTAACTGTAGCATTTTTGGTTAAAAATTAATCTCGTTTAGTTGAAACTTTAACTACTTGGTTGAAAGTTGAACTCCTTTTTAAAAAATTCCTTTTTTTTTGGTTGACGATTCATCATTTTAGTTAAAAATTCATCTATTTCACTGAAAATTTAAACGTTTGGTTGAAAACTCATTTTTTTATAAATATTAATCCTTCTAACTACCTTTTAACTCTACAAATTTTCTTTGAAAATTTATTTTTTTTAGTTCAAAATTAAACTATTGGTTTGAAAGGTGAACTTCTATGTTAAAAATTCCCGTTTGTTTTGTTCCAAAGTAATTTTTTTACTGAAAATTTAAGTATTCCATTTTTAGTTGAGAATTCACCTTCTTTAGTTGAAAATTAAACTATTGTGATGTAAATATATCTTTTTTCCATTGAAAAATCAACTATTTTGTTAAAAATTCATTTTTTTGGTTGAATTAAATTATTTTTTTATTTAAATTATAAATCTTTTTTGGTTTAAATATTCACTACTAGATTTTTCGTGGAGATTTAATCTTTTTGGTTGAAAATTTAGCTAGTTGATTGAAAAATCCTTATTTTCTTGTTGTTGAAAATTAATTTTTTTAGCTGATAATTCAGCTATACCATCTTTGGTTGAAAATAAAACTTTTTTGTTTTGAAAATTAGTTTTTTTAACTGAAAATTTAACTAGTGGTTGAACTATTTTTTTTTAAATCCTGTTTTTGGTTTACGATTCATCATTTTAGTTATTAAATTATCTCTTTCGCTGAAAATTGAACTATTTTGTTGGAAATTAATTTTTTTTCTTACAAATTAATTCTTTTAACTGATATTTGAACAATACAATTTTTAGTTTAAAATTAAAATTAAACTGTTTAAATTAAAAAATCTAAGAAAAATTAAATTAAATTAAACTATTTGTTCAAAAGCTAAACTTCTTCGTTAAAAATTCATTTTATGGTTAAACATTTAAAAATGAACGATTTGGGTGAAAATTCATTTTTTGATTGAATTTAATTGCTTTTGATCAAAATTATGGATCTTTTTTGGTTTGAATATCCATTATTACATTTTTCAGGGAGACTTAATCTGTTTTGGTTGTCGCTTTTAAATATTTATTTCGTAGACATTGTAAACAGGCAGTTATTAATACACTTCAAAAGAAATTTCTAATATACTTTATGAATGGTTCTCGCGTGCTGAACTATCTCGGACCAATTCTGGATAGAAACTGATTTTATCTTTTTAAAGAATGGTTTTTAGCCAACTATAAAGCATCAAAACAAACATGCCCTCAATATAAAGCACAGAGGACATTCAAGGTTGCACGGCAGCGACTCTGATTCCTCCAGATCCTTCATTCGTGCGCCAACCGTACATTCCAAATAAAAAATATACATAATAGCTGAAGTGGGTAAAGTCAGCCAATTCAGTAACTTATATGAATATTCACTTTTTAATAATGACTAAACGTAACTAAATTGGTAAAATAAAAAAAGTGCCAAGTACATATATGTTTTACTACGATAAATAAAATCTAGTTTTACAATACCGTCTAGCAGTATGAGGACACACAATGCAAAAGAAGCGATTAAAAATATGACCTCAATTCTCTCAATATATTTCAGGAAGAAAACGGAATAAAATCATTAAAAAAAAAGCATTGGAAAGCTTATTAAATTCCACGTGAAATAAGCCATAGAAAATTTAACTAGTTGGTTGAAAATTCTTTTTGTACATTCTAATCAGAGATGGTATTAGATTTGCAAGATATGAAAAAATATGAAAAGACAAAAATTGTGCATACAAAAAAGATCTACAAATTGGTTATGAATCACTTTTTGATAGAATGCATAGTTTTTGTTTTATTCGTTAAAAACATTGAAAATAAAAAAATTAAATAAATTTGTGGACAAACGACACAAGCTACGAAAAAAATAAATAGATAAAAGTTTTACACCCAAAAAATAGCTACAAATTTGTTATTAATAGTTTTTTAGAATGATACGTAGTTTTAGTTTCATATCAATTGGTCGAAAATGCAGATAATTGTGCAGGTTATCAAAATACTGAATTTGATATTGTACAATTTTAAAGATCATTAAAGTAAGATTCAATATTATTTGTTTCATAGTCTAATTAAGAAAATACAAATTAATTTTTTATTGATGATTTCAGTTTCAAAACGTAAGTTTTCATCTAAAAATAAAAAATCCCCTGGATTGAATATTCCAGAAAATTAAGAATTAAAAATTTAGGTATTCTGTATTTGATTTTGTTGATATTGTTTGCATATCCAAAACTGGACTGAAGTTGAAAAATATAAAATTTGCAACAAGAGTTGGATTTTCAACCAGGAAAGATTTTTCAGTAAATAAATAAAAAAATGTCATCCAAAATGTTAAATTTTCAAGCCAAAAAGACGAGGCTTTCCACAAAACAGATCAATTTTTAACCAAAAACATGAATTTTTAACCAAATAGTTGAATTTCCAACCAAGAAGATTATTTTTTCTACAGAAAAAAAGGAATTTGCAAGAAAATACATTTTTAACCACATTGTTGAATTTTCAAACAAGAAGATTAATTTTCTACCAAAAAAGACAAATTTCTAACAAATTAAATACATTTTTAAACAAACTGTACGCACTTTTTAAACTAAACACAATTAAATTTTAACAAAAATGGATTAATTAATTTTTAAATATGAAAAGAAAACGAGTTTTCTACAAAACAGTTGAATTTTCAAGCAAATAGTTACATTTTCAGGTAAAAACTCAATTTTTAATGCGAAAAACGAATCATCAACAAATTAGTTCCATCTTCAACAAAAGAGATAAATTTTAAACTTAAATTATAAATTTTCAACAAAGAAAATTAACTTTCTACTAAAGAAGACGAATTATCAATAAAATACATCAATTTTAAAAGAAATAGTTGAATTTTAAACCAAATAGGTAAATTTTAAGCTAAAGAAAGAACTTTTAACCAAAAAAACGACTTATCAACAAATTAGTTCCACTTTCGACCAAAAAGATGAATTTCAAACTAAAATTATTAATCTTCCACAAAGAAAATTAATTTTTGACTAAAAAAGACGAATTTTCAATATCATATACATACATTTTTAAAGAAATAGTTTAATTTTCAACCAAGAAGGTTACCTTAATATAAAAAGGACGAATTTTTAACAAAATAAGTACATTTTTAACCAAATTGTTGAATTTCCATCCAAGAAGATTAATTTTCTACAAAAAAGACGAATTTTCAACAAATTACTTACATTTTTAACCTAATTGTCGAATTTTTAAACTAAAAAGAATCAAATTTTAACAAAAATTGAATAGTTAAAATTTAAATAAATAAAAAAACCAAATTTGTAGCAAGCAGTTGAAATTTCAAACAAATAGGTAAATCTTAAACTAAAAAATTAACTTTTAACCAAAAAAACGAATGATCAACAAATTAGTTCTATTTTCGACCAAAGAGATCAATTTTGAACTAAAATTATAAATCTTCCACAAAGAAAATTAATTTTGTACTAGAAAAGACGAGCTGTCAACATGATATACATACATTTTTAAATAAATAGTTTAATTTTCAACCAAGAAGGTTACCTTAGTCTAAAAAAGACGAATTTTTAACAAAATAAGTACATTTTTAACCAAATTGTTGAATTTCCATGCAAGAAGATTAATTTTCTACAAAAAAGACGAATTTTCAACAAATTGCATACATTTTGAACCTAATTGTCGAATTTTTAAACTAAAAAGAATCAAATTTTAACAAAAATGGAATAGTTAAAATTTTTAATAAATAAAAAAACAAAATTTGTAGAAAGCAGTTGCATTTTCAAACAAATAGGTAAATTTTAAACTAATAAATAAACTTTTAACCAAAAAAATTAATGAGCAACAAATTAGTTTTATTTTCGATCAGAGATCAATTTTAAACTAAAATGATAAATCTTCCACAAAGAAAATTAATTTTGTACTAAAAAAGACGAATTGTCAATATCATATACATACATTTTTCAAGAAATAGCTTAATTTTCAACCAAGAACATCACTACTTTACCACCGAGCAATTCACGCCTACCCCGAAAGGGAAACGGCTTAATGATATAATAATAATATTAAAAATTCCTTGGAACATTTTTAATTACCCTATAATATTTCAAATTAACCAATGGGGAAATTTATTTAATGAAAATTAAATAAATCACCTTTTTATTATTCTTCACAGGTACTTAAAGTACTCCTTACAGAAATTCTCTGACTTTTGAAGTTTGTTTCTATATTCCTGACTTGGCCCTGATTTTTCCTGACCTGCGGCCACCGTGGTCTTGACCCATATTTGCCCTGGTTTACGATATTATCTATTACATCTTTTAATTAAAATAATAAAAAATATTGTTTTTTGTGATTTTAGGGGAGATGATAATTAGTAACGACAAATATGCAATGTCGGAGGCAAAATCATCCGTCTATAGTGCACAGATGCGTTTGCTGATAAAGGGTCTACAGGATCGAGATTTCGGTGGCTACAAATGCATCTCGAAAAACTCGTTGGGCGACGCCGAGGGAAGCATTCATCTTTACGGTGAGTTTTGACGGGAGAATAAAGTTCTGATAAGGTAAACAGAAGGGAAAGAAAAAAGTCGTAAAGTTTCCTGAGACATTAAGACTTTGAGACTTTACCAGACGTTTCCTCGGAACGTCTCAGTAGAAAGTAAAATGTGCCTTTCTAGTTTCTTGTCCGTGAATAAAACCGGCTACATAAAGCGGGATAACGACATCAGTGAAGCACTCTTTTAACCCGGGAGATACTGCTGTATGCGAAAATGCGTATATCAAACTGTTTATCGATTTCGACCAAATATAGGCATTACCATCAAACTGTGTCAATAACATACACGATAGGAGAAAGTCGGCTATGATAGCATTACGGTGCATGATAAATAAAACAAGTAAGGCTAGTGTTTGTTTTATTCACCAAACCCCGCACAGTGCCGCTGTCATAGCCAACTTGCTATTAAATATCACTTGACTGATATAGGGTAAGTGTACCGGCCTCCGGACACGTATCAGTAGTCTGAGAGTCTCATATATTTTATAGTGAAAATAGTGCAATAAACTATAATTACCAAAATTAAAAAGATCTTCACATTCTGCATACTTGTTAGTACCACGTAAGGAAAAAGATGATTTTAACTTTTATTAACTTTACGGTATTTAACATGTTTAGAAAGTCGATCAGCCTTTATCGCCATTTTGGGTATGTGAATATGCTATTTTCTGTGTCAGAAAATAGAACATTTTTATTTTGAAGTTATGATTTACTTTAATTGAGTTTTAAATTAAATAGCTGCATTTTTCAAACGTGGGAAGCTTGAAGTTTTCGAAATCCTTGGCAGTTTCAATTTATGTATTGTATATTTAAAGATTTTTAATCTGCCCGAACTTTTAGTATGTTATAATAGTGTATTATTGAAACTATTCGCTTTAAATACAAATTTGTGGAACCTGAAAATATTGTCCGACTATCAGATAACATGCTGTCCGACCACTACAAATCTTGTCCGTCCACCGGTGTTTATTTAACTTTTTCCAGTAAAACCTTTTTGTTCTTTTAAAATAGGATTTGTCATAAAAATAGTAACAGAAACAATTTTATAGCTAAATAGAGAGTCTAAAAATGTGAATCTTTGTTAGAAAAAAGTTTTAAAATAAGTGTCCACAACTATTTAAATATGAGGATAACGCTATTTGTCTGACTTACGGTACGTTTACCCAACTGCGAACCTGGTTGTTTACTTAATTTTCAAATGAGGATTTTCCTCCCAATACTGAATATAATATCAAGAGGAAATCCTTTTCCAGATGAAATGTTCTAAAGCATTGCTTTTTCTGTGTTGCAAATATTTTGATGTCGGAAATAGTTATCATATTTCAGAGATACATTTCCAACATTTAATAGGTTTAAATTATTATTTAGACTCTTTGTGTTTGCAAGCGCTCAAGGTATTATGGACACGAAAAAACACGTCTCAAAAATATGTGTAATCTTTTTATATTATTTTAAATATTATTACTTTCATTCTTATCACTTTTACCTTTTTACCTTTGAACAATTCCATGTAAAATCATCTGCAGAATTTCAGCTATTGTTAGCAATTTTGATGGAAATTCTAGTTTCAGTTCTTTAAGGTGTTGATAAAAAACCCCTAATATAATTTTTGAAAAAAAAAACTTAGGAGATATTGAAAATTGAAAATGTTGGTCATTTTTTTCATAAACTTCCATTACTTTGGTGATTTTAATGATATTAAGGTCTTTTTTTTATTATTCGTGATAGGACGCTGTTTTCAAAAAATATTTTTTGAACAAAAAAATGTCAAAATAACTCACAATGTCCTCTACAAGCCCTGTAAACATCAAAATGGGATCTCCCTTAGTTTTTGAGAAATAATTGAAAACGTACGCCGAAACGATGCACACGATGTGAAAAACCACGTAAACAATAGACGAAAAATAGAAGAATATTATAATCGTATGCACGAACTTCAGAGTTCAGACTCTAGGACGCTGGGCACACCAGGCCGCGACGTACGTTCCTAATTGTTTCTCGAAAACTAAGGTAGATCCCATTTTGATATTTACAGAGCTTGTAGACGGCACTGTAAGCTATCTGTTTTTGAGAAATAAAGAAAATAAAAAGTGTTTTCTTCCAGAAATTCAGTTTAAATATTAATTTTTAGAAAATCCAAGAAGTTTTTGAAATTTTTGTTGTTAAAATTTTTTTTTTAAATTGCGTCCTATTACGAATAATTGATAAAAAATAGACCTTAATATTTTTTAAATCACCAACGTTATGAAAGTTTAAGGAAAAAGGACCAAAATTTTCAATTTTGAATATCTCCTAAATTTTTTGATTTTTTCAAAAATTATTTATGATTTTTCTTTCAACACCTAAGAGAACGGATACTGGATTTTTCATAAAAATAACTAATAATAGCTGAAATTCTTCAGATGATTTGACATGGAATTGCTTTTTTTTTAAACTTTTACGTTATTTTCTCGGAAACGAAATTTTCTGAAATTTGACCTCATTTCATTTTTAGTAATAATAGTATATTATGCACCTAGGGGAAGAAGAGGGACTTTTCCGAGGAGTACTTAAAACGTGCACAAGTCGAAAAAGTCCCTCTTCTCCTTGACGCATACCATATTTTTTTATAACAAATGGATGACTTCAGACATATCTCGAAATACAGTGATGATTTAAGACCATAATAGATTTCGAATAAAGGTGGGATGATCACAAAGAAATTTTCAGTCATTTATGGTAATTTAACAGGTAAATATGGTAACTTACCATAAATTACCCAAAATTAAATTTAAAAAATTGCCATAAATTTCCGGAAATTTGTGAAAAATTTCTGTAATTTATGGTAATCTTACAGATACTTAATCGTAACTTAAGATAAATTACCCAAAATTCAATTTAAAAATTTCTATAAATGTACGGTTTCTGGTAATTTTATCAGTTATATATGGTAACTTTCCATAAATTACCGCAAACTTCTGTTTTCTGCAAACAAAATTTCCTGACAGTTTTCACGGTGAATAGGCTGATTTTCGTAAAATGCGAGCTCACAGATGTATAATTTTCATTATTCACTTCTGACGTCACTTTTCACTCCCTAGGGAGTAAAAAAGTAGAGCTTTAGCCCCGCTTCATAGGTGTCGAAAAGGGCTGAAATCATGCATGTGTCATAAAAATAAATTATTATCGAATATAGTTATTTTTCCTTCTTCATAGAGGAAGCTTTGTAATCGTTATAATTTTAAATATTTTAAAAGTGATTTAATTAAACGTTTCTCACTTGATAAACGCCTAATGCAACCTTCTCAGCAATTTTCCGGATGTGTATATATGTGTGTGAAATTTTAAGAGCTTATTTTCACCACTAATATTTAAAAATTGGTGCCTTATCAACTAATAATTTACAAATATAAAACAAAATTTAATATGATCCCAATTTTAATTTTTTCACTTTATTCACTTTGAAAAAATAATAATTTGAGAAGCATGGTTTGATTTTTTAGGCCAACCTTTTTTTCACAGAATAATGTGAGAAGAGATTTGGAAAAAGCTACCTCAAAAATATTCAGTTTTGAATGATTTTTCGGAACTTTTCTATTGTGGAGGATTTCATTTTAAATTTATTATATAGTGAAATAGACAAACTTCAAATATGTATCAGTATTAAATTAGTAACTTTGAATGTTTAATTCTTTTGAATTCTTTCTTCATTCCTTAAATTCTATGTATTTTTTTTCATTATTTTTAAATCTGAAATCTTACTAAGATTTTAAACAATCAAAAAATGAAATGTGTTATTAACAATAAGTATTTAGTTTTACAAACATACAATTTCGTAATTTCTTGAAGGACCTGAAATATTGCGTGGTCTGACAGTTTATTTTCAAAGAAAAATTTCCAGTTTTTTACCCGAATATTTTTAAAGTATTAAAAATGTACGTCCGTGTTTATTTAAACTATTATTCTTCAGTCCATGAAGTATTCAAATTTCATTTTAATTGTCACAAGCTTTATAGTCATCCTTTTTGGTTAAAAATTCAACTATTTTATTGAAAATTGACTTTCTTGTTGAAAATTTACACTGTAGGGTTTCAAATTCAACTGTTTTGTAGAAATTCTGTATTTTCTGCTCGAATATTTAACAATTAGGTAGAAACTCAACTATTTTGTCAAAAGTTGAAGTACCTCGTTAAAAATGTATCTTTTTATTTGAAGATTCATCATTTTAGTTAAAAATTCATTTTTTTAGATGAAAATTTAATTATGCCATTTTTAGCTGAAAATTCAATTATTTGGTTGAAAATTCATGTATTTTGTTAAAAATCCGATTTTTATATATAGAATTCATCCTCTTTGTTGAAAAATTAACTATTTGGTTAAAAATTTATGTATCTTTTTTAAAATTACACTTTTTGGTCAAAAATACAACTTTTTGGTTGAAAATTAATCCTTTTTATTGAGAATTCAAGTATTTTGTAGAAAAGATGTCTTTTTGGCTTCAAAATTCAACTATTTTGTAGAAAATTTGTATTATTATATTGAAAATTCATTTTTTCCATTGAAATTCATCTATTCCATTTTGGGTTTACCATTCATCTTTTTCAGTTTAAAAATTAAACTATTTAGTGGAAAAGCTATATAATTTGTTGAAAGTTTAATTCCTCCTTCTCGGTAAAAAATTAATTTTCTTGCTTGAAAATTCAACTACTTAGTAAAAAATTGATGTATTTTGTTGAGAATTCGTATTTTTACTAGAAAATAATTATTTTCTGTTGCAAATTGATCTTTTTGGTTAATAATTCAATTATTTGGTTGGGAATTCAACTGTTTTGTATAAAACTGCTATTTTCGTTGAGGATTGAACTATTTTGTTGAAAATTCGTATTTTTTGTTCAATTTAACAGTATCTGATTCAAAAAGAAAATTTCTTGGTGAAAATATCAATTATTACATTTTCAAAATACGAACATCGAAGATGGCGGCTTTCGTAGCCTGTGAAGCGGGGCGAAAATGACAGCATGCATGTGAGCGGGTACGAAACTACTTTACAAACCCTACAGTTTCCAAGTCTCTTATTACAAACCCTAGTGTTTGTTGTAACAAGAGGCCTGAAAACTCTAGTGTTTGTAACGTAGTTTCGTACCCGCTTTCACAGCGCTTCGCAGGCAACGAAAGCCGCCATTTTCGATGTACTTTTTGCAAGAAATATATTACGTGGCATGGGGCTGAAACCTTGCCACGTAATCTACTATTTTTGCTGAGAATTTATATTTTATGGTGAAAAACTCAACTACTTAGTTGAAAGTTGAGCTACTTTGTTAATGCATAAGAAACAGTAAGATTTTAAAACCCCCTCGATAAAAATCGTCTTACGTTGTTTTTTGGATGACCCCTACATAAACTGACGAAAAAAATTTAGTCGGTAAAAATTACGTAATATATGGGGGGGGTCAAAATTAACAGACCCTCACGAAGGTGGATACGTGGTTCAAAATGAAAAAAAAACTTTACGTAATTTTTCCACGGCCCCTTATTTTATAATTTTATCATCTCTTAGTTAGCTCATAAGATCCGAAGTCTGATGAAAAGCAAAAAAGTCATTTCACACTCTTACTTTTTTCATGCTTTCATTTAATACCAGGTGCGAGTAGATAAATGCAGACTTTATGCCAGTCGAGTTGATTATTCTAAGAGAGTGGCGCCTTATCTAAATCCATTAAGACGAAGGTAAAGCAAAGCAGGCGTGAGTATTTTTATCAATGGGATTTTTCATCTAATTTTCCGTAGCTGTATTCTAGAGAAAGGAGAGATAAGATCCTTTCTGTTGGCACGGCAAAGGACGAGCGATGGTTGGCGGGCATTAGGCGTCGGGCGTTAATAGTAGAAATTTTCCGGTGTAAACGGACGCCTCTTGTCTTGTATATCTGCTCATTCGCACGCGGAGTTGCCTTCTCGTTGATGCTATAGCTACCCCGACTCCATAGTCACGCGATCAGATAAGCTGTTAGGATTAACCGTTAAACAGCACTCGCCTTTAAGCATAGAGTAGCGCTCAAAGAGGGTGGGAAAGGGGTGGACGACGAATAGTATACCCGCTACTCAACTAGAGAGATAAAATTAACAATTTCTCGTTAAATATATCCTGGAAAAGTGACGTTTACATGATTTATCACTTTGCTACATTTTACCACTATAATCAGAACCGAAAGCTCTCCAATTATTTTAAATATTTCTCGCCCAAAAATAAGTTGGCTATAATTATTACCAGAGTGGAAAACTATGCTGGACCCATTCATAATTCGCATTTATATAATTATATATGCGGGCATATTTCAAGAACCTCTCACTTTTATGTCCCTCAAAGATATTTGGGTTATTTTAGAAAAATAAAAATAAATTTTTGTTTCGGTGTATCTATTATAGTATAAAGTATACTGTAAAGATAACTATAAATAGATTAACATTCTAGATCAAAAGAAATTGAAGTTTGAATGTTCGTTTTTTAATGAAGTCAGCTTGTCTTGAACCACATTTTCGTATGCTTTTTGTTGTGTCCAAAGTTTCATCAATAATTCATTACCATTCAAAGATAGATATATAGGTTTATTGGTATTCACAGGCGTACATCAGCCTCCGGCCCGTTATCGACTACCTGTTTCCAAACCGAATGGGAAACCCCCACTTGGCCCCCACCACACACACACATATCTGAACCGACAGATGCTACATCTCTTTCTTATCAATTGTTTAGAAAACTTATGAACAATATAGATTGCAAAACTTGAAACAGATAGGTGTGATCGAACCGAACAATTATGTCATCAATGTGCTTTGACTACAGCACTTTCGAATACAAATACAAATAAATTAAATCAAATCGAATGCTATTATATTTTCAACATACTGCAAATTTCAACATTTCAAACCGAAAGGCAATTATTTTTCAACATACTCCACACTCCATTGTTTCCATCATCTTTGTAGATTGACCACTTTTCCTCGATTTTTTTCAAGTGAACTGTGTTCCTCCGGTACTGCTGTCGGGTCTCGTCATTCTGTACATTTACGTCGCTTCCAGTTTTACTCAAAACCGTGTGCGTTGTATCATTGAATTGTGGGGTTAATTTATTTTCCTTGATCAGCTTTTTTGCGTAGACTTTTTCACCAATCTTGATTTCGCTTTCTGTTTCTTTTCTTTTCAGATCTTCATATTCCTTCCCTTTCATTTTCCTTTTCCAATCCATGTCTCTCACCTCTGGTTCTGTATTTTCGAAATCTATCGTCCATGGTAGCTTATCTCTGAATTGTCGTCTGTAGAAAAGTTCCGAAGGTGATTTCCCCATGGTAGAATGAGGTGTGCTATTGTACATCGTCAGGCATTTTAGGAGATCTTGCTGCCAGTTAGACTTCTGGATTTGGCTTACCTGGAGTCTTGTTAACATGTTTCGATTTTGCCTTTCCACTTCTACATTTTGCTGCGGCCAGTATGGGATTGAATGGTAAAGAACTATGCCATATTTGAGGCAAATTTTTTGGAATTCTTCGCTCGTGAATTGTCTGCCGTTATCAGCTGTAATGCTCATTGGTATGCCTGCTCTGGAAAATATTTATTTTAAAATGTCAACTGTCTCCTTTGCGTTTATGGCTTTAGTGATTTTAATTTCTTTGTATCGGCTGAAATAGTCGATTATCACAAAGAGATGGTGTTCACTTGGAAGGGGGCCCAGAAAATTGATTGCTACGTCTATCCACGCTTGCGTTGGTAGTGTGCGCCTTTTCATTGGATTTGGAGGATTAGGAGCTGAGACTAGGGTGCAAGCTTTGCACGCTTTTACGTATTTTTCAGCATCTTTGTCGATTTTCGGCCACCACACTTTTGTCCGCAGTCTACATTTCATTGCCACGATTCCCGGATGTCCTTCGTGGGCTGCTGCCAATACTCTTGTCCGTAGTTTGGAAGAGATGACGATTTTATTTCCTCGTAGCAAAATGTCATCTTGAAAACAGAGTTCATTTTCGAATAGATTGTAGTTGTTGATAGCCTGATTCCATTAATTATCTATCTAATTCATGGACTTTGTTGAGAATTCGCCTTTTTTACCAGAAAATTAATATTTTTTGTTGCAAATTGATCTTTTTGGCTAATAATCATCATTCATACATTTATAACTTACAATATTTATTAATTTAATATTTATGAATAATTTATAATTCATGACACTTATAACATACTTATAACTATGAATAAAAGTCTTTCAAAAACCATATTATGAATAATATTGACTTTATGAAAAAAATATAAGAAGTATTGAATACGAATTTTCAAAAGTCTCTCCTACCTTTAACCTGCAAAATTTTATTTTTCCTAAATATACCCAGCTATTGTAAAAAAAATGTAAAGGTCAAATTATTTTTATTTTAATACTCTGTAATGCCTGAAAAAAATATAAGAAGTATTGAATACGAATTTTCAAAAGTTTCTCCTACCTATAACCTGCAAAATTTTATTTTTTCTAAATATACCTAGGTATTATTAAAAAAATTTGAAGGTCAAATTATTTTTATTTTAATACTCTGTAATATCTAAACAAAGATTTTCTTGTGATCTGGACCCAAGAAAAAATTTTGCATAGTTTTATTAACAAACAAAAATTTGATCCATAATTTCCTAATCGGGACTATAGATATGGATCAACCTTTGATTATTGATAATTTCGAAGGAGATTTTTTGTGAAATTTTCAGGGTATCCTCAGAAAACTCTTAAAAACAGTTACCATATGGTACAAAAAAAAATTGAGTACACTTTCTGATTTTTAGCGAAGCCGCGATCGGAAAAATTCGTGAATTTCGTTCTAGAATTACCCCAGTTGACGGTACCTAATTTACCTAAATCTTCCATCCTTCATCCGTTTCACAAAACTCTTTGATTTCTTTTAAATGCAACGCCGCCGTCGGGCAAGATTGTTCTATTATTGAGTTGATGTAATTCTCGTCATCAAAAGGATAAGGATCCAAGTTTGTACACAATCGAGAAAGAGGGTCGGCAATGTTGCTTTTTCCGGGGCGATGTACCACCTTATAGTGAAATGTCACTGATTGTCAGTGAAATTTCATTTATTGAAATAGCTGGAAACCGGTGACTGACAATCAGTGAAAAGTTACTTATTCTTTCAGTGAAAAAAAAAACACTTTTGAGAGTTGGCAGCACTGCACCATGTCAATTTAACAGTCATAATAAAATAAGATTTTCGTAAATTCAATCAAATAATCAAAGTAAAAACTTAAAACCCATATATGTGATCAAATATTAAAAAAGTGAAAAGTTTTGATGCTTTTAAATGACAAATAACCTCACATATTACTTTACTTTCAAGACTCGACTGTCATGTACACATCCGTTAAGTAAGTGCTTTTCATATGAGTTAGATATATTTTTCACGCAGTTACTTCATCATACTTACAGCCCGAAGATTCAAACATTTATTTTATTGAGAAATTGTTCTTGCTACTTTGATAAAAGAATATCAATAATGCTTTACTTCAAAACTTTGAAGTTGTGTCTCACATGATTTACTCTACTGTTACTGAATTCATTAGTAAATAAGTCCGGAATCACTGGTTAATCAGTAAAATATCTAACTACTATTTCAATCAGTGAATTTTTCACTGATTCATATTTAGAGAGCATGGTTTAGAATTTGGTCCAAAAATCACCTCAAAGGGTTTATGATCTCTAACTAGTTCAAGCCAATCCTTGCCGTAAAAGTACATGTCGAAATGTTCAACTGCCAAAACTAAAGCGAGAGACTCCTGTTCAGTCTGAAAAAAGCGTTTCTCGCATTCGGTAAGGCTTTTGTTTCCGCAGTCGATGATTCGCGGTCCTTTTGAATCGTGTTTTGTATAAGCGTAACACCTAGTCCTACTGGGCTGGCATCTGCAACTACTTGTGTTCTCTCCTTGGGGTCGTAATATACTAATGTCTGTATATTAGTTAGCGCATGTTTCAGTTGGTTAAAAGGTTCCGACTGTTCATCTTCCTGATATTTCGTCATGTCAGCTGTTTTTCCCAATTTGAGACGTAGTAGTTTTCTCATTGGTTCAGTCAATGTTGCTAGGTTTGGAATCCATTTGCCCACGAAGTTAACGAGACCTAAAAAACGCTGCACCTCTTCTATTATTGAGCGTTCTATAAATGTTCTTTTTCGTCTTGGTGTATTTTTCCAGGGGTTTAACGCCATCCCCTGACAATTGAGCCGCTGGATAGTGTAAGGGCATATAAAATTAACATGGACGTTCCGCTTGGCCCCTGTTTCTTTAAAATCGATTTTGAAAATCAAATTTTTGAAACATATGATTTTCTAGGAAATTTTATGAAGAATCTTTTATCATGTTACAAAAAAGGTGTATCAGTTACTGTTTCTGAAAGAAAGCGAAAAAATGGATTTTGTGAAAAACAAAATTTAAGACATATTTTGACTTTAACTCGCTCTAAAAGATAAAGTTCTGAATATTTTCCCATAAAAATTGGAGGAGTTATGCTTCAAACTGTTTTGAATATGATAAAAAAATACGAGCATTCAAACAGCGCGTCAAAGAGAGATCGATCGCGTCAGAGGTGAGAATACTATGACAGATGCTACACTTTTTATACTTAAAAATGATGTTGATACAAGATAAGATTATAAAACATAGACGAAATTTCATGTAAATTGTACCAAAACCATTTTCATTCCAGAAAATCTGTATTACCTTCAATCTAAATAAGGCTATAGGTTTTCAAATTATGGCCCTCGATTTTGACATTTCGAGCATTATGGCTATATTTGCATAGTTTATTTGGAGAAACAATCTAACACACGTTTAAAAATAATTGAAGGTTGATATTTAAGTAATAATAAGGGTAAACCGACCTAAACTTATGTGCGCATTTGATTCTCATAGGAATGGTATTTCCAAAGAATAAATTATCAACGTAAAAAATGTAAAAACTACCGTTATTACTATGATACCCCTTGAAATATAATTTTAAGTTTTGGAAAAGTTTATAAATACCTTCTCGTGGTTTCTATTCAGCCTTCTGTGACTGTGGTTTCGGAACAAACATGTATAGACAAAGATGCATTCAACGTGAATTTGCTAATTCAAAAATCTCAAATGTCGTCACATAACAAAACTACCACATTTTTGGTTACAAATTCAAATTGTGATAATAATTAGCTTAGAAGTAAGCTTTTTAATTATGTCTCCTTTCACAAATAAATTGACCCTGCTGAGGGAAAAGTAAAGAGAAAATAAAAACCAAAAATTACTGCTAAGCGTAATAAAAGATTGGCACACTTCTCGTAATTAATTATCCAATGATTAATTTTTTTCCAAATTTTCTTTTCATTTGTAATAATTTCATATAATCTATGTACATAAGCCGACAGTCAAATAATTTAAAATGGAAATCAGATCCGGTAGATCGCTTTCTTTTACATAATAAAATTTGTTTAAATCATTAACATCTATTTGAAGACAGTACAGTTATCATTTATTTTTTTATTGGAAAGTGGAAGGTTTCCGACATATGCCAAGGCACGTTATTCAGGTGTTCGAGAAATTTATGTTTAAACTTTTTTTAGTCTCATGAACGATTATTGACGTTTTTTATTAAACTTAAATTCTGATCCAATGAGAATCCCTTGCGAAGAAAAACGAAAATTACACAGAAGAAATTTTTTTATAATTTTGATGTAACTGAAGTTCACAACGTTTATAAACGAAAATATAAATTAATTTTTTTAAGTTGCTGAAAAATATTTTTTTTACATAAAAATAAATAATAATTTATTTCAAACATTCCTTCTATTTGATGTCGGGCTACAGCAAAAATACAGCCGATAGGGGAATATTAGGGTAAATTTTGTTGTTTTGTTTTACCCGACATCAAATAGAAGTAATTTGGTAAATAAAATGCAACAAGCAGGCGTTTAGAGAAAAATCAGATTTCTTTTAATTAATAAATAAATTTTTTAAAAAGCAGTCTTCCGGTAGGGATATTGAAATGAAATTGTGGTTATTTTTGTCGTCCAACATCAAATGCAAGTAATTTGTCAAATAAAATCCAAGAACGGAGTCTAGAGGAAAATTGGAATTTTTGTAATTTTAAATTTCGTAAATTTAATCAGTTCTATTAAATATCAGTCTTCCGGTAGGGATATTGCTATGCTATTTTTTTTTGTATTGGCCTTGATCACTCTCCAATAATTGTAAAATAAAATCGGAGAATCGAGTGTTTCTAGGTAAATTAGAATTTTTTTAATTTGAACAAATTTTTCAAATTTATTAATTTCTCAAATGGCATACACATCCAAAATCTGATGTTGTGGTCAAAATACCGTCTTTTGGTAGGTACATCTATATAATAATTCATGAATTCGCCATTCTTTATTTGACTTCAAATTCTGTATTTCATTTAAAATTAGAAAAATACACCTTTTTAACCGGAAATTGTTCATTTCATCACGGTGAAAAATCACGAAGCTACAATCGAAAATATTTCGAAGTTTCTGTTTTCCTCCAATTTTTTTAACTTTAACAACAATTTCACGACATTTTTCTCAATCGTCTAATTTTTTGCTGTTACTATTTTGAAATTTCATTTAATTTCGTGTTTCATCAGTTTTCTACATTATAATGAAAGCTGATATGAAATTTGGTATCGTTATCTGCTGAAGCAGTACTCAATTCTAACAGTGAAAAATATGAAATCTCATGAAAAACGCCACAAATGGTGTTTCATATCTCAGTCGAATTTCCACAAATCAGGAAACATGAGCTTCTTCAAGATATGTTCGACTGCAATTTCATGATTTTTCAACATGATAAAATAAGCAATCTGTGTTAAAAATTTGTTTTTTTCTACATTCAACCAACAACAAAAATTGGAAATCAAATAAAAAATTCCAGAGTTATGAATTATCATATACATGCACCTTTACCAAAAAAACAGTTTTTGACCATAAAATCAAATTTTGGGGGTGTATGATAAATGTCGCATATGACAATTTTTTTATTTCCAATAGACCTACAATGTATACTTTGTCTCGTAAAAAGTATACAGAGTTTTTTTTGTAATAGTGTAATTTGTTTAGTCGGAAAGGCTTACTAAAATGAATTTTTAACAAAATAAAATTACATAAATTTGCCTCGGCAACTATCTAAAATTTATAGAAATAATAATGAAAATAAGTTCTTTCATGAATTAATGCTCCGTTCTGACTTTCGGATCACATATAATAAGCATTAAATTAATAGAGGTCTTCAAATTTATATCTACAAGCTATAAAAGGAACAAAAGAATCTGGTTTATTTTACGATGCCATCTTCAGAATGTCCCATAAAATACATCATTAAAGATTGCTGGATTCAGCAAAAGTATAATATCCTTGGGTCAAAAATAGGTTCCTGGCAGATGAAAAATTAATTAATATTCGTTTGTAAGGAATCTCTTTTATCGCCAAGAAATCGATGTTTTATTCAACAATTCAGTAAGGACTAGACTTGTTAATTGTCATTTGAAGCGATAATGGAAAATAAATAGATACATTTTAAAAGTAAGATTCTAAACAGGTACGTTAATTAGTAGTAAGATGGTACCGTCAACTGAATTATGGATCAAACAGGTTTCAATTTTTTTGTGGCTATAATGAACTGTTCAAAACTTGACACTAAATCAATTTTGTATATTTATATAGGTGTGAAACTTTACAATTTTACTACGAGGTCAGAAAAAATTCAGAACTAATTTACTTATAAGGTTCTATCGACCTTAAGGAACACATTCTCATCAAGACACTCGCGCTTTGCGCTCGATATTTGGTTGAAAAATCATGTAAACCTTGTGCTCCACGCTTGTTTTTGTTCTTCGTATAATATAAACCCAAAAGTTTGAGCGCGCTTACGGTGCGCGATTTGGACGTCGCGCTTCGCATGGCCAATATCTTATGTTCTATGTTCTTCAGATAAAAAGGACTAAATTTGTATTTGATTTAAAACGAAGAAGGAAATTCCTTTACTTCAGCGTATATTTCCGTATCTTTCTAGGAAATCATACAGTCAGAGAGATTTTTTTTCAACTATCTGAAAAGGCGAGAAAAAAAAGTATCTAAGTCGTTTTGGATCATATATATGATAAATTTTCAAACAACTTTCAAATAATTTTGAAAACCAACACATGAGAT
The DNA here is from genome assembly GCA_011634705.1 of Andricus grossulariae. Taxonomy (NCBI): domain Eukaryota; kingdom Metazoa; phylum Arthropoda; class Insecta; order Hymenoptera; family Cynipidae; genus Andricus; species Andricus grossulariae. Next base: position 124,895,051 of record JAABKJ010007545.1, on the reverse strand, counting down.
GGAAAAAAAATTAAATAAGCAAAGTTTTGATGAGAATGTGCCCACTTATCGGGCTGATTTTTTCACTGTTAATGTGCTTTCTTACGAATAAAACAAAAACTATAGATTCTATCAAAAAGTGACCACTAACAAATTTGTAAATCTTTTTTGAGTGCACAATTTTTGTCTCGTCATTATTTGTTGTACCTTGCTTAGTTTGACCGTAAAATTAAATTTTTGATCATTTATTATTATTTGTATAATAAAAATGTGAATTTTCGATTTTTCAAGAAAATTCACAAAGTCGTTATGATATTCTTATAGGGTGTGCAAAAAGAAACATTTTGCTCATTTTGACTTTTTTTCGTATCGTGTGTTGTTTGGCTGAAAATGTTAATTTTCTTTTCTTCTTTTGGATTTTGAAAATGCTGTAACTCTGAAAATTTTCATTTTATCGAAAAATGTCATATAAATAAATTGTTTGAATTTTTGAGTACTATGAACAGCCGTATATGTAATTTAAAAATTTTGAAAAAACATGGTCTGAAAAATATTCAAAATGCTCTAACTTTTCGAATTTGTATTCAAAATGGCTGACTAACGAACTTGACCTTCATCTTAGGACACTTAAAGAGTATACTAAAGCCCAATCAAATCTGTAAATTCTTTCAAAAGTTAACGTGCTAAAAAACTAAAAATCTACAAACATACATACATACACACATACAGAAAGACACATTCGCGAAAACCTGTTTTTTGGGTTCAGAAGGTCTCAAAACGTTGTCATTTGACAAAACCCGGGGGGGGGGCGGGGGGTGACATTTTACACAAATCTAATACCTTCTCTGGATGATAATGTAAAAAAAAATTGTAGAATAAAAATAATAATGTATCATTTGCAAGGTGGCCAACCGTCTCGCATTCGCCGGGACGGTCCCGCATTAGTACCTTCTGTTCCGCTTTGAAATTTGTCCTGGAAAATTGGCGTAACGTCCCGCATGTGCCGCATTTACTATGCTTTTTATACAATATATACTTTTTTGGTAACAAAATTAATATTCACTACACTATGACTTCACGTATGACTTCAAAAAAGGTACCGAGTAATGCGTAATGTACAACATAGTCAATATGTAGTGAGATAAATTTGCCAAAACCACCAATTTTTTCCGTTTATTTCAAAAACCTTCCCCTAAGAAAAAAGGTCTTCAGTGGTAAGATCAGCCGTCCCGCGTTGAGGTCTAGATAGTTGACTACCTTCATCATTTGTAATGTTAGAATTAGAATAGTCTTCTTCTATGATTATTACACGTGATGTATGTTGATTTACTTCGGTTTGGCGTAGGTGGTCTGGCCAGACCCCTATATAGTTTACATGGCAATGTATGTAGTATGATGTATTTTGGACATTCAACTTCAGTTTCATAGTTTCTTTTGATATTTTTCTATTCTCTCAGTATTTTCCAAACACCCGTGTGAATGTTGAGCGTAAGTATTTACATTCACACATATTTTGGACCCATTTTTACGTGCCATATACACGTGGCATGATCTTAAAACCTACTAAATGCTTGAAAAGGTTTAAAATTTTATTTCAAAGTCTTAAAAAATTTACATTTTGTTTCAAATTTGTCGGTATCGTTAATTTTTTGGTTACCTTACCGACAACTTTTTTATCGTTATCTAATTTTTTCTCAAAATTTGGGATATTTTTAAAAATATTTCGAGTTTGTTTAAAAATTAATGTTTCAAAATAAAAAATCATCAAGAATTTTCCCAGGAATCTTAAACAAAGTTTATTGTTTTTTTGAAACTTACAAAATTCTTAAAAAGCTTCACAATTTTTTTTTCAAAATTTTCAAAAATTCACATTTTGTTCAAAAAAATTGTTAACTCTTTTTAAATTAAATTTTTTTAGAAATCTTTTTAAAACTTCTAAATATCTTTCAAAATGATTGAAACTTTTTTAAATTATGAATAATTAAAAAAATTCCCTTAGGAAATAATTTTAAATCTTTTTAAATCTATTTAAATATTTTTTTCAAAATAATTTTTCGAACAAAAATAACAATAATAATTAATTAAAATTTTTCTTGGAATCTTGAAAAAAAATCATTATCTTAAATCCTTCGAAATACTTAAAAAGCTTGAAAATTTTTGATTTAAAATTCTTAAGAAATCTACATTTTGTTTAAAATTTGTCGGTACCGGTAATTTTTTTCTTAACGGTAGCGACAATTTTTTCATCGTTACCTACATTTTTTGTCGACGCTTTCATATATCTTTTGAAATATTTTCAAAAATTTTTCAATTTTGTTTAAAAATTAATTTTTCAAAATAAGAAATCATTAATAATTTCCACAGGAATCTTGAGAAAAGTTTCTAATTTTTTTGAAACTTTTCAAAATTCCTAAAAAGCTTCGCATTTTTTTTTGTTCAAAAATTTACATTTAAAAAAAAAAGTTTGCTCTTCTCAAAGTTTAAAATGTTTTTGAATCTTTTGAGAACTTTTGAATATCTTTTTAAAGTGCTAACTCGAATTTTTTCTAATATTTTTTAATATTACAAAATTGAAAAATTGTTGCTTTTTAATTTTCTCACAGGATATATTTTTCAAAATAAAAACCAATTTGAAAGTGTTCTTGGACTCTTAGGAAAATTGATTTATGTTCTTGAAACCTTTTAGTAATATTCAAAAAGCTTCTTTTCCAAGTCTTAAAAATCCAAGATTTTTGTTTTTAATTTTTTCGAAATCTACTTAAGATTTAAATTATTTTCGAATCTTTTCAAAACTTCTAAATACATTTGGAAATAATTAAGAATTCCGAAATTTAGCTAAAAACCTTTAAAATAAAAAAAATTGTCTTAAAATCTTCCAGATTCTTTTTTGACATATTTTGAAATCTTAAAAAATGTCGATTTTGTTTTAAATTTTTTGAAATATTCTCAAGATTTAAATTATTATTTTCAAAAATCTTGTTGTCAGCTAGCATTTTTAAATAGAAAATAATCTCCTTTTTTGAAAAAATTCTCCTATTTTCCCTAGAATTGAACTATCAAAACACTTTGATCCCTGTTTTTTTTTCATTGGGATCCAATTGTTCACATATGAAAATATTTTCAGTAAAGCAGAATTACCGATTTCACAAAGCAAGTTGAAAAAAGTTTTCTCAAATAATTTCCAGGCACTGTTTTTAATTGTTTTTATAGAACACAATTTTTTTTTCATCCGTTTTAATTGTTTATCAAAGTTTTTTCCACTTGTCTCGAAGGAACGTAATTTTTAAACTATAATTTTGCTTTTAACGAATGTAAACAATTGTGCACGATGCACGAAAATTATCGCGAGTGATATAGGTCGACGGTTGGCCGGACGTCTAGCGTCTGGCGCGGTCAGCGGTATACTGACGGCTTCCAGACGCAGGCGTCGCGACGCCTGCGAATTCTGGCATGCACACTGCAAATACGCATGATTGTGCGAAGCAGCGATAAATGTCAAAAAAAAAAGAAAAATAATAATCCAACGACGAGGGTAGCTTCCCCTTTACTATTCGATTTTATCTCAAGGTATACCTATCACAAATAGTACTCGAGTGAGCATAAAAGTTTAATCAGAGAGAAAGGAATGAAAGTAGCTCGTTTTTTATTCAAAGGAAGCTGCATGGATATTCCCCATATTTTATTTTTCTTAAAGGGCCGTCCATAAACTGGGCTATTTAAAAAAAAAGTAATTTTTAATCAAAAAAGACGAATCTTCAATCAAATAGTTGAATTTTCAATTAAAAAAGACAAGTTTTAAACGAAAAATGATATCATTAAATTTTTATTAATTTAAATTTTCCCTCTTGTCCCGTACTACCCCCTCTTATCCCTACTACCCCCGTTTTGTCCCCTTCTACCCCTCTTGACCCCTCTTGTCCCCTACTACCTCCTCTTGTCCCTTAATGCCCCCCCTCTTGTCCCCTACTACCCCCTCTTGGCCTCTAATACCCCTCCTTTCCCCCAATACCCCATATTGTCCCCTACAACCCCCTCCGCAAACTACACCATTCGTTTTTCCTCACTTTCCGAACTTCTTCCTCCTCCACTTTCCTTCCTCTCTTCCCACTTCCCCAGCAAGTCATAACACTTCACTCCCCCTACTTTCCTTCCCCAGTCATCACTTTCCCCCACCTACTCACCCACACTGCCCTACTAGGCCTCCCGTCACTTTCCTTTCTAGCCTCCCTCACTGCCGTCCCTCACTGCCGTCCCTCACTGCCGTCCCTCACTTGCAATAATTTTCTCTAATTTCCCTCGCTTCCCCTACTACCCCATTTACCCTCACTTGCCCTCATCCAATAATTTTTCCTCACTTCCCCTAGTTCCCCACCCCTTATTTATCCTCACTTGTTCCACGCCCCTTTCTTCATTCCCCCTCACTTTTCCTACGTCCCCTTTCCTTACTTTTCCTACTTTCCCTCCCCTCATTTACCCTTGTGCCTCATACATCCCCACCCCTAATTTTCCCTACTTCCCCACCAGCATGTCTTCTTATCGCCCTTCCCCTCGTTTACACTCATTTCTTCTCACTTCCCCTTCCCTCCTTTCTTCTCACTTCCCCTATTATCATTTCCCCTTATTTCCCCACTTCCTCTCTTCTCATTTCCCCTACTTCCTTTCTTCTCATTTCCCCTACTTCCTCTTTTCATATTTCCCCTTCTGAGAAAAAAGAACGAAGATGAATTTTTAGCAACAAATAACTAATTTTTAACTGAAGAGTTGAACCCTGAAGCCAAACAAATTTTTTCATAGATTTAGTTTTTAACTATGAAAAATGAATTTTGAACCAAGGAAGATGAATTTTTTACGACAGCAGATGAATTTTTCAACCATTAGGACGAATTCTTAACAAAAAAATTGAATTTTATATAAAAAATATGACTTTAACAATATAATAGAAATTTCAACAAAATAATTAAAGTGTCAACTAAATAGTTGAATTTTCAACTTATGGAGGAAACCAAAAATGGAATCGTAAAAATTTTCAGTTTCCAAAATTAATACTCAACAGAAAAAAAAGGAATTTTCAAAGGCTCAGAAAGGGCGAATTTTTAACAAAATATTATTATTTAAATCAAATAGTTAAGCATTCTAGCCAAGCAGACGAAATTTTTCGTAGACTGCTGAATTTTCAACAAAAAAGATGACTTTGATACATCTTCAATCTCAAATGGAATTGGTAAATCTCCAGTTTAAAAAATGAATTTTCAACAACGAAAAAATGAATTTTCAAAACATAAAGGATAAATTTTCAATCTAAAATGGAATAGGTAGATCTTCAGTTTAAAAAAATAAATTTTCAAACAAAAAAAAGAAATTTCAATCCGTTGAATATTATTAATTTGGACAAATTAATTTGCTCATAAAGCATAAGTTTTCAATCTAAAATGGAAATGGTAAATTTTCAGTTCAAAAAATTAATTTTCAACAACAAGGAAAATGAATTTTCAACAAAAAAAAAGAATTTTCAACTCATAAAGGATAAATTTTTAATATAAAATGGAATAGGTAAATTTTCAGTTTAAAAAATGAATTAAAAAAAAAAGAATTTTCAACTCTCAAAGGATAAATTTACAATCTAAAATGGAAAAGGTAAATTTTCAGTTTAAAAAATGAATTTTCAAAAAAAAAAAAAAAAATTCGATAAAAAAAACAAACAAATTTCAACTCATAAAGGATCAATTTTAAATCTAAAATGGAATAGGAAAGTTTTTCAGTTTAAAAAATGAATTTTCAACCAAAAAAAAAAGAATTTTCAACTCATAAAGGATACATTTTCAATCTAAAATGGAATAGGTAAATTTTCAGTTGAAAAAATTAATAAAAAAATAATAATAATAAATATTTGTCAACTCATAAAGGATGAATTTTCAATCTAAAACGGAAATGGTAAACTTTCAGTTCAAAAAATGAATTTTCAACGAAAAAAAATGAATTTTCAACACATAAAGGGTCAATTTTAAATCTAAAATGGAATAGGAAAATTTTCAATTGAAAAAATAAATTGAAAAAAAACAATAATGAATAATCTTCAACTCATAAAGGATAAATTTTCAATCTAAAATGGAATAGGTAAATTTTCAGTTAAAAAAATTAATTTAAAAAAAAAATGAATTTCCAACTCATAAAGGATGAATTTTCAATATAAAACGGAATAGATTTCAATCACTTGAATTGAACCAAAAAAGGCGAATTTTTAACAATAGAAGTTTCAAACTAAAAAGTTTGGAAATCAGAAAAGATAAATTTTCAACAAAAAGTTAATTTTTAATCAAGAAAGATGAATTTTTAAGTGAAAAAAATAAGTTGTTAAACAAAAATGGAATATTTAAATAATATTTTGGACCAATTAATATGCAATAACAAAAAAGACGAATTCGCAACTAGTTAAATTCAAATATATAAGACGTATTTTTAACTAAATAGTTGAATCAACCGAAAAGATCAATTTTCCACAAACAAAATTAATTTTCTCGCAAAAAATGAAATACATGCATTTCCTATTAAACAGTTGAATTTTCAACTTTTCAAGGATATATTTTTAACAAAAAATGAAATAGTTTAAATTTTAAGATAAAAAATTAATTTTTTACGGAAAGGGTGAGTATTCAAAAAATTAGTATTGAAGAAAGTAGTTCAGGTCTCAACACAGTATTTGAATTTTTGATAAAAAAAGTAGAATTCTTAAACAAGTATTTAAATTTTCAAACAAAAAGATAAATTTTATCACAAGAAGATAAATTAATTAAAATTCTCAAATATATAGTTTAATTTTTCAAACATATTTTCTACCAAAATAGTTGAATTTTCAACAACAACAAAAAATGAATATTTAACCCCATGGTTTAATTTTCTACTAAATTGTTGATTTTTCATGTAGAACAGACCAATTTTCTAAAAAAACAATTTAATTTTCTACTCGAAAATATGATTTTTCATCCAGAAATTTAGTTCTTATTGAATATTTAAATTCTCAAATCAATAGTTTAATTTTTTAACCATATAGTTACATTTTCTTGCAAAATAGATGAATTTTCAACCAAAAATATTAATATTTATGCCAATAGTTTAATTTTCTACTAAATTGTTAAATTTTTAAGTAAAAACGACGAATTTTCTACAAAACTGTTAAATTTTGAAGCCGATAATATGAATTTTCAACAAGAAAGGTCATTTAGAACCAAATGGTTCAATTTCTAACTAAAATTATGAATCTTTGACCAAAAATATTTTTATTCGAAATCAAAAACCTCGTCATTAACAGTTGAGTTAGACTAAAAAATGCGAATTTTCAAAAAAAAAGTTGATTTCTCAACGAAAAGAGAATAATTTTTAACCAGTCACATTTTAAATTATAGAAAAGATTTATATTCAATTACAAATATCAATTCTTAACCAAAATGGGAAAAGTTACATTTTCAGTTTAAAAAGATTAATTCTCAACAAAAAATAAAAAATTAATTTTCAAAAAAATAGTTAATTTTTGAACCAATGAAAAGAATTTTTAACTAAAATTATGAATCTTTAACAAAAGTGAATTTTTCAACAAAAGAGTTGAATACTCAATCGGTTCAAAAAATTAATTTTCAGTGAAAAATGAATCGAATTTTTAACAAATTAGTTTGATTATATTTATATAATAGGTTTGTTTTAAATTAATTTTTTGACTGGAAATGTAAATGTGCCATTTTTGGATCAAAATTGATCATTTTCAGTTAAAAATTCGTCTCTTTAGGCGGAAATTTAACTTTTTTGTTGAATAGTCAAATAGTTGAAAAATCAACTATTTGTTAAAAACTGTTTTATCGAAAATTCATTTTTTTTTACTAAAAATATAACTTTTTCATTTTTGGTTGAAAATTAATCTTTTTTAGTTAAAAACTCGTCGTTTTGGTTAAAAATTCATCACTTAAGTTCAGAAATAATCTTTTTGGTCGATTATTATTTTTTTTTTACTCAAAATATAAATTTCTTATCTTTGGTAGAAATTTATCTTTTTTCGTTGAGAATTCATCTTTTTTGTTATAAATTTAAATGTCCTCTAAAAAATTCGTTTTGTTGACTTGAAAATTTAACTATTGGATTGAAAATGCACCTGTTTTTGGATAAAGTTAAATTTTGTCTCTCATTAAAAACTCGACCATTTGGTTGAAAATTTATCTTAGTAGGTAAACAATTAAATTATTTGGTTGAGAATCGTCTTTTTGGGTAAAAAATTAATTTTCTTGGTTGAAAATTCATTTTTATATATATATTTTTCAATTTTCTCGTCGAAATTTAATATTTAGTATTATTTAATATTGATTAATATTTAATATTTCACCCGTAAAAAATAGAAAAAAATAAAATTAATGGATTAAGTAAGAAATAAAATGAAATAAAGTAAAATGAGAATTAAAAAAAAGTTTTTATTTAAAATTTGAAAATTTTTAATCGACTTGTCCAGTGGTGAGAAGTTATCCGAATTTTTTAAGAAAAATTTTTCCTAATGCCACAAAGAAACTTTTCAGTGATATTATTAATGTATCTAATCATTTTAATTTTTTTCGGCCAACCCGAGGGCACGTGTATAAAGGATATTTTTATGTGGGCGATGACAGCAAAAGCCTAATAAAAAAGCTTTCAACATATAGTGGTCTATAACGAAATTTCTTCATTTTATTTTTCCACCTCTGATAACAAAAAAATATCACTATACCATAGAAAATTTTATTTTTCATTGCAATTCTACATACCAAAAGCTGCAATTTGAGATATCTTTTTCAAAATTTTAAGACAATTTTTGGAAAAATTTGAATAATTTTAAAAGATATTTCGAAGGTTTAAATGTTTTGGAAATGATTGAAATAATTTGAAATTTGAAAAGATATACAAAAATTCAAAACAAAATGTAAATTTTGGAAGATTTCGAAAAAATTTTCAAAGCTTTTTAAGAAGTTTAAAAGGCTTCAAGAAAAAAAAACTTTTCTCGAGATACCTGGGATTGTTTTTTCATTTTCAAAAATTAATTATTAAAGAAATTAAAAAAAAAGTTTCAAAACATTTTAAAATATTGCTACAAATGTCGCAAAGAACTTGGAAGATTTGAGGCAATTTTTTTAATTTTCAAAGATTTAAAAAAAATTGCATTAATTTTCTACCATAAAAGAATAATTTTTAACAAAATACATGAATTTTCAACTAAATATTTTAATTTCTAATGTAATTTTCACCCTTATAGTGAATTTTGAACCAAAAAGGTTAATTTTTAACAAAATAGATGAATTTTCGACAACAAAAATAGAATAGTTTAATGTTTTGGTAGAGAAATAAGTTTTCAGCCAAATAAAATAAAAAAAAACTAATTTTCAACCAAAGAAATGAAATTTAAACCAGAAATATTGATTTTTATACCAAAAGAGAATAACTTTTAATAAAATACATGAATTTTCAACCTACCAAGACGAAATTTCGACGAAAAAATATAAATTTGAAAGAAAATACATCAATTTTCGAAGAAATACCTAAATTTTCAACTTAAAAAAGATAAAATTTCAACAAAAATAGAATATTAAATTTTCAGTTAGAGAAATATATTTCAAAGAAAATAAAATACATTTTTAATGATACACTGCAATTTTCAACCATGCAAATTAATTTTTTTACCAAAAGTATTAATTTTCCATACAAAAATTTGTTGACAAAAAATTTATTAAAATTTTTAGTTAGAAAAATGTAGTTAAATTTTCAGTTAAAAAAATGTAGTTAAATTTTTAGTTAAAAAAATTAATTTTCAATAAAATAAAAAATTTTCAATAAAAAAAAACTAATTTCCAACCAAAGAAATGAATGTTTAATCAAAAAGATTAATTTCCTACCAACAAAGAATAATTTTTAACAAAATACATGAATTTTCAAACAACTAGTTGTTAAATATTTGTTAAATTTTCAGTTAAAAAACTTCATTTTCAACACAATAAATAAATTGTTAAGAAAATAAATAATTTTTAACTAAAATAATGAATCTTCAACCCAATAATTAAATTTTTACCCAAAAAGACCAATTTTTAACAAACTAGATGAATTTTCAAGAAAATAGTTCAATTTTCAACCAAGAAGATTAAATTTCTAACAAAATCAATTTTCAATAAAAAAAACGAATTTTTAAACAGAAGAATTTTTTAAACAAAAAGATTATTCTTCTACCAAAAAAAAAGATTAATTTTAAGACAGTACATGAATTTTCAACCAAAGTAATTTTCGAAGGAATTTGGAACCTAATAATTAAATTTTTGAACAAGTAAATAAATTTTCAACCAAAAAGGTTAATTAATTACTAAGAAGATTAATACTGTAACGCAAACTTCAACGATTATACAAAATACAGAAATTTTCAGCGAAATAACTGAATTTTCAGTTGAAGAAATTCATTTTCAAACAAAAAAAAAACTAATTTTCATTAATATAGTTAATTTCTAAGCAAAGAAATTAATTTTCAACTAAAATAATGAATTTTCAACCAAAAATATGAATATACAACGTTTTCAAATCGTATAAGATTTTCTGTAAAATCTATAACAAAATTTAGTTAAGAATTATATTTTTAACAAATAATTTAATTATTCTATTTTTGGTTGAAAATTGATATTTTTTATTTAGTAATTAAACTAGTTGTTCGAAAATTTATGTGCTTTGTGAAAAATCCTCATGGTAGAAAATTTATCTTTTTGGTATAAAATTCAATTATTCCAGTTGAAGATTCATAATTTTAGTGGAAAATTCATCAGTATGGTTAAAAATTAATTTCTTTAACTGAAAATTTAACTGTTCTATTTTTAGTCGAAAATTTATCTTTTATAGTTCAAAATTCTACAATTTGGATGAAAATGAGTATTTTTTAATTGAAAATTTAAGTATTTCCTTGAAAATTCACCTATTTCTTTAAAAAATCTCTCAGAGTGGAATGCTTCTGAATTTTAAAATTCAAACTTAAAAAATTTGTAATGCAAACGCTCAATAATTTTCGCGATTAAAATGAAAACTTTTCAATTGAAAATTTCTTAATTAAAATTAAAACCCTTTAACTGCAAACTTTTAAATTTTAACTTTTATACATTTTACAGTCAAAATATTAAAAAAATAGAAATCCACGATAACATTCTCAATGATGAATTCAAGAATGAATAAAAAAATTGATAAATTCTAAAAATTATATAATGTTAACCAATTTTAATCTAAAAACATTAATTTCTACATTAAAATTTGTTTTGAAATCTTTATAAATATTCTCTGAAAAATTTGTTTAAAAATAATCATTTGAAAATTTTCCAGGAATCTAATCATTTTATTATTTTTGAACTCGAATTTTTCCTAAAATTTTTTGAAAATTCTGCAAAAGTAAAAACCAAACTAAAATACCTTCAATTCATCAAGATTCTCTTTTGAAAATATTGGAAATCTTAATAAATATTCGTTTAAAATTCATTTTTCAACAAAAAAATTATTGTTAATTCTTCTAGGAATTTTGATACAAATTTTTTATACATTTGAAACATTTGAAAATGCTTAAAAGCTTATAAGTTTTGTGTGTATATTTTAAACAAGCTCGATTATTTTCCAAACTAATAATTGTTCAATTGTCATTGATCAATCAAAATTTATTTATTTTACAGTCTTCTTAAATATTCTCCAAAAATTAATTTTTCAAAATAAAAAATCATTTTAAATTTTTCCAGCAAACTTGAGAAATTTTTTTCTTTTCTGAAAACCTTTAAAGATGCTTAAAGAGCTTCAAAATTTTATTTCGATATCTTCAAAAATCTATAGAACAATTAAAATTGTAACGTTCAAAGTTTGAATTTTACACTCTGAAATATTAACAATTCGAGGCTTTTTATTTCAAATAATTAAGTTTAAAATTGTTAATTTCTTAATATTTTATGTATAATTGCTCATTGTGAATAAAAATTAAAATATTGCTGAGTATTCAAAAAATGTATTCCTTAATTTAAAAAATTTTAATTAAATTGATTGATTGATATGATGAAGGTTTTAATTGAGTTCAGTGAATTGATGGTTCAGTGATACATGTGCGTCTTGGTTGGAACACTGTCACATAACAGGCTTGTATGGATACGTTTTTTTACATCAAGATAATATATTGTTCTCGCTTGGAATTGATGTTAAACCTGGAGAAATTATTATCTATCGGAATATAATGGCTAATCGTGGAAAAAATATGCTATCAATACCAGGAGTTGAGTTATGTCATTAAAAAAAGTACAGCGAAGGGTCAACTTTAATTCGACCATTAGATACATATACGTGTTCTGGATGCCAAAATACATATAATTTAAATTGTGGATCGAGAATCAGGAGTTGACCTGGAGAATGTTGGATGGGGAAGCGGATCTTCGAATTAATCGGAAAAGAAGACAAGAAGAAAATTCTAGTGGAAGACAAGAAGAAAATTCTAGTGGAAGACAAGAAGAAAATTCTAGTGGAAGACAAGAAGAAAATTCTAGTGGAAGA